>JADBJO010019912.1:25000-32328 GCA_016801955.1 Conus betulinus | reverse complement strand
TCGGATTCACTCAAGAAATAATTCTGATCAAAACTCAATGTGCTATGTGAAAGCAGAACGGAGCAAGATCACATCCTCGAGAATGAGGAATGTTCCAGTCTAGCCACAGTATCTTGAGAGATTATAACTTCCAAGCCAAAGTCCTGGCCACAGAGGTTTAAGCAAGGGGTTTATAGGTTTATCAGCTTATGATTCATGAAACAGCTCGCGATTTCTGGTAGATGACAGAACAAGAATGCAAAAGACAATGACAGAGGCAGCTGAAAGTTCCCACCTGGGACCTGGTTCAGAAGGAAATATTATTCCATTTATACGGCGTAAATTCCCAAATTAAAAAACTGGTGTCCGACAACAATGTGGATAAGACATCTGTCTACAAAGGCAAAACCTTGAGATGCCACCCATCCAGAACCGTGCTGGTTTGAATCCCAGCAGCGCCTGGGGAAAAAGTGACAAAAAAGGACATCTAGGATCATGACCCGATACGTGTGTGTGAGTGTGTGTATGTGTGTGTGTGTCTGTGTGCCTGTACACACACACACCACATACGCACACAAACGTGCGCACACGCACACGCACACACACTGTTACAAACAGATTGATTTTAACAATCATGTGTTGAAGGGGGGGGGGGTCAGATCTAAACATTTTGCATTTCGCTTTAGGTGTGTGCCAAGTTCAGGTAAGGTAAGTTTACCAATAACATATGTACGTGTTTCGTCACTGGCTAATTTCAGAGGTCCCTCGACAGTTTCGGCTAGTTGAGAATTCCACTCCTCTCTCCCCTCCCTTCACCGCCCTTGCAGTAAAGGATGGAGCATGTAGAATCGTTGATAGTTGCTGGGGATGTCACACCACTTGCTGGAATATCACTGACAGTAGTGAAGGATGTGGCATCACTTCCTGTTGGAGCAATGGTTATGGCAGATAGATATGTCATGTAATTTCTTGTCGGAGCAGCGATGATCACAGTAAACTATGTGACATCAGTTCTTGTTGGAACATTGACAATAGCAGCAAAGCATGTCACAGCACTTGTGTTGGAGCATCGATGATAGTATTTAATTATGTCGCATCGATGATAGTAATAATCATGTCACATTACTTCTTGTTGGACCATTAATGATAGACATTAAGGATGTCATACCACTTCTGTGGGAACATTGAGGATAGACGTTAAGGATGTCATACCACTTTTGTGGGAGCATTGACGATAGACGTTAAGGATGTCATACCACTTTTGTGGGAGCATTGACGATAGACGTTAAGGATATCATACCACTTCTGTGGGAGTATTGACGATAGACGTTAAGGATATCATATCAGTTCTGTGGGAGCATTGACGATAGACGTTAAGGATGTCATACCACTTTTGTGGGAGCATTGACGATAGACGTTAAGGATATCAGACCACTTTTGTGGGAGCATTGACGATTGACGTTAAGGATATCATATCAGTTCTGTGGGAGCATTGACGATAGACGTTAAGGATGTCATACCACTTCCGTGGGAGAATTGTCGATAATAGCAAAACATGTTGTATTACTTATGTGGGAGGATTGATGATAATAATTAATGACGTCATTTAGTAATTAACGATGTCGTATTACTTCTTGTTAGTGTATAGACGATAGTAATTAAATATGCCATGTAACTTGTTGTTGAGGCATGAATGATAATGCTTATGGATGTCTCAGAATGATCATGGTGTTCTTCTGTTCTGCCCCTTAACCCGTTTGTGCCACCGGGGGACAGCCTACGCTGGAGTCGGACATTGGTTGGCTGATGTTAACGGCTGATTCTTCCCCACCTCCACCCCACCCCTTCATTAGAAATTTATCCTGCCTGTGTATGAGCATCGCCAACGACGCCATCATTCACCAACATTCTACCGAGAATTACTTCAGGTTTAAGATGTCCAGCATTCTTCTTGTGTTGTGTATTAAATGAGCATCAATATTGCACCCTGTTTCGCATGTTTTTGTTGTTGTTGTTGTATTTTTCCGCTGATTTTCTTGTGGCTGCAGGCCTACAGACGGGGTCTGTACGGACGTCGTGTGGTGTGGGTGCTGGGTGGGTGGTATGAAGCGGATTGGTGGAGAGCAGAAGACGACAACATCGACTGCACTCTCCAGGAGATGGAAGCGGCTGTGCATGGCTACTTCGATGCTGGCATAATCTACTACAACCCCAAGTGAGTCCATACTGATGGCTGTGGTGATGATCAATAGTATGACAGATATGATGATGATGATCTTGCTGCTGCTGCTTCTGATTATCATGATGATGGGTACCTCGATCATGGCATCACCTAATACAATTCAAAGTGAATGAATACGGATGGTTACGAAAATGATCTTTCACAGCGATTGCAAGTGTTCAGTTCAAATCATTTTTTACCCAGCCGACCGGTGCGAGGAGAGGAGAAGGGGGGAGGGGGGCTATTAGACTGTCATCTTGTCAAAGTCCAACCGCACGTAAGTGGATGACATGATGGTGAGACCATTGCCAATTTGATGCTTGCGTCATCTGCTGCAACCCCAGGTAAGTCCATACGGATGATGATAGTGATGACGATTTTAGCTGATAGACATTTTCGAAGATCCTTATGGCGGAGCTGAAAATGGCCACATACAGAAAAAAATCTGCTGCGGCAGAAAATTCGTACCGTCTGTCCTAAATGACAAAGTTTTGTAGTACTCCTTCCCATCCCTTAGTCCCTCCTTCCTGCCCCCTCTTCCCATTCTGGACGAACCGTTTTGTTCTTACGTGTTTGCCTTTGCAATTGTAGTTTTACTAATTCGGCCTGACAGTAACAGCAGTTAATTAAGTTATTTCGTTTAAAGAAAACGTCCAATACTTCATCAAGGTAGCAACGACTATATGCCTTTTTCATGAGAAAACGTTCCTATTACACACACACACAGAGAGAGAGAGAGAGAGAGAGAGAGAGAGAGAGAGAGAGAGAACTAAAGAATTTCAATATTTAAAGATAAAGATTATAGGCAGTGCTCTTATTCTTCCGAGATGTCCATGATTTTCTTCTGTGTTAAACGAAAACAAAAGGAAAAGACCACATGGTAATTAAAATCGCAACAACAGAAGCCTGCATGTTCACCAGCATTCTTGACTTCATCGACATTAATGGCTGGCTATAACACCTAAGTGCAAAATGAGTTAGAGACAGAGAAGCAAAACGAAAAAAAGAGCCAACAGTCAGGTCATGTTAAAAAAGAGAGAGACAGACAGACCGAGGAATTTGTTTCTTAAACAGTAGTTTCCGCATGGCTGAGAAGCCTTTCTTCACTCAGTCCAGAGCCTGCTGTGTCGGGTTGGTTGCCGTCCGACTTCAAGGCGGCCTACATGGAGAGGGTGCAGAACCGCACCTTGTATGGGGACATGATGACGTCACAGGGCTATGACGCTGCGTGGGCCCTGGCTCTGGCGCTCAACGCCACGCGGAACACTCTGCTGGCTGATGGTACAGCGTTTGACTCGTCTTCTCTCGCATGTCTCTTTCACTGTCTGCCTGTCTCTTTGTTCTCCACTCTTTCCCTCCCCCACCTCTCTCTCTCTCTGTGGCCCCATCTCTCTCTATCTTATTCTCTCTCTCTGTCTCTGTCTCTCCTCTTTCTCCCTTTCCCGTCGTGTGTGTGTGTGTGTGTGTGTGTGTGTGTGTGTGTGTGTGTGTGTGCATGCTTCCCCTTCTCGTCTTTCCGTTCCATTCTCCCCTCCCCCCCCTTTGCCCCCCCCCCCCCCCACCTCCACCCCTCTCAGTGTCTACATCACTTTCATGTTGATTTGTCGGTACTGATTATGTGATTTATTGATACACGCTTGCATGACAAAAGCTGTTAAGACTAGGCCTTCTTGGGAATAAAAGCAGCGCAAAATTCAAACGTGAAGGTCCTGCCATGTGTTCATCGCACGATGTATAGTCAGTCTCTACCTTTGACCTCACAGATCGATGCGCGGTCACTGTCTTTTACGTAAATCCTACAGCATAGGACGCCGTGCATGTCTTCCCTGTAGACTCCATAAGATATGCTGTGGCCTCTGTCTTTCTTTTAGAGTAAGTCGAATACTCCATAGTCCAGTTTTCCCTTTAGAGTTCATAAGATACTGTTAAATCCCTGTCTTTCCTTCAGAATCCATAGAATTTTGTGTAATCTCCAACTTCCCTGCAGAGTGCATGCAATACTGCGTATTCCCTGTCTTCCTTTATATGTTCATAGAGTACTGTGTAGTGCCTGTCTTCCATACAGAGTCCATGGAATACTGTGCTATCCCCGCCTTCTCTTTATAGAGTCCGTAGAATACTGCAAAGCCCCTGTCTACCCTTCAGAGTCCATATGGTACCTTGTGGCTGTCTTCCTTTTAGAGTCTATAGCATTCTGTGGAGTCCATGACTTTCGTTTAGAGTCCACGGAGTATAATGTAGACCCTGTCTTCCCTTCTAGAGTCCAGAGGATATTATGTAACCCCTGCTTTTCCCGTAGAGTCCATAGAACACCGTGTAGCCCCTGTCTTCCCTTTTTTGTTTCCCGTTGCACTTGGATTTCCAGACTGAGAGCTCCTGTGGGCACCTTCACAGCTTCCGGCGCAACTCGTTTTATCTAGCCATGTGCTGTGTCTTAGCTCAGCAAGACGTTGGCAGTGCTGTAGGATATTCTGTGCTGTCTGCTCTTCGTGGCCGTTCTGGCAGTGATACGATGGGGTCAGGGATGGATATGCGGGCAAACCTTTAGTTTGTAGTCCTCATGTCCGTTGAGCCCTGTATGTCCTGCGCAAAGGATGAAGACGATGACTTAGTCTGCTCTACCCAGTGCGTGTATAACATTCGTTTTTGTGCCCCATGCCTACTGATGTTCTTTAATAGGGTCTTGTGCTACTGGAGGGTAACTGGGGCCTCTGGTTGGTCATCAGCTGCGCCTTGTTGTGCAAGTTGATTTGCAAACCCATTCCTCATAATACCACAGTGGGAGGTCTTCACTGCAACACACCACCCTTTTGCCCGCACACACGTGATGCACCTTTCCGTTCAGCTTGTTCTCAGACAAGGCATCTGAGAGTCACAAGGCTTCCGTGAAAATGACCACCTGTCGGAGAAACTGATAGGTCAGCTGATGAGGCTCAGCCTCTGCCTTGAAGCTGGATCAGTCGGAACTGCTGACTGAAAGCGACTTGCCTCTGCTAACTCACACCCCGGACCTTCTGTTGGTTACTGCTCTTGTGGTAGATCTATCTGTGTAGCAGGGGATCCAGACTTCTTCTGGAAAGGTTTCCTCGATTGTAGCCAGCGTCAGCGCTTTCTTTCACACTTGGTCCTCCTTCTGCAGCAGGTTGGGAACTGGGATGCTGGGCCTTCCAGTCAACAGCGGGGCGTCCCATTGTGGAGATGGGGTAGATATGGCTGGCAGGATGGTGGCCAAGAATTGGCACTGCTGCTGTCGCCTCCATCTCCTGTACTTGTGCCAGAACTGACTCTTTTGAGACGACGCTTAGGGAGGTACACTAGCTATTCTGTCGTAGGTTATTGAGGCAAAGTTTGAACCTGTCTTCCATTTAGAGTCCACGGACTTCTATATATAGCCCCTTTCTTCCCGTAATGCCGGTAGAACATTGTGTAGCCCCGTCTTCTCTTTCGAATCCACGGAACGCTGTGTATTCCCAAGTTTCGCCATTTTGGCTGTAAAGCACGCCGTGTGGTCTCTGATTTCCTCTTCGATCCTGTAGAACACCATCTACTGCCTGGATACCCTAAAGTCCGTACGCTCTGTTGTCTCTGATTTCCGTTGTAAGCAGTAGCAAACAGTGACACTATGACACTGTCTGTTCACTGCTGTTCTCTTAAAGCTTATAGGACATGACGTATTCGCCATCTTCTCCTTAGAGTCCATAGCTTTATCCCTGTTTTCCCTGTAGCATCCATAGCAAACTTGTTGTCTGTTTGTTCCCTAGAGACCCCTAAAACACTCTACAGTCTCTGTTTCGTTTGTTTCCATCCGAAGACACGCTGTGATTACCTCTCCCATTTGGATTAAAAGCACACTCATCACTGGGCAAGAGTCTTAATAATTTTCCCGCAGACCTACCGTGCCATTACACATGTAAGATTTGATGATGATGGTGACAATGCTGTTTACGATGATGATGCGTTAGGGACGGACAAGGCCTTGGAGGACTTCACCTACGAGGACAAAGAGTTATCGGACTTGCTGTACCGCAGTCTGCTGAACGTGACCTTCATGGGGGTCAGGGGACCCATCTCCTTTGACGCCAATGGCGACCCCCTGGGACTCGTCAAGATTGATCGCGTGCAGGGTGAACAACTTTAGATTTAGTTTGAGAGAGAGGGAGAGAGAGACAGACAGACAGACAGAGAGGGACAGGGACGGAGACAGAGACAGAGGCAGAATGTTTGAAAGAGGGGGTGATAATGCGCATGTAAACTCATGTCTCATCTTCGTGTATTTGAGTCTGTGTGGTACGTACTTTAGTTTATTTGAGTCAGAATGCACGTGTGTGTGATGACGGGGTGGGGATTGTGAAGGGGCATGCACCTGTGCTGTTATGTGTTTGTAAGGTTTTATTTTGATATATAGCATGTTTCAATCTCCCGCTTGTTTCTTTAGTGTAAGATATGTGCAGCTAGCTCGCACGTTGCTTGCTTTTGAGGGTTTTTTTTTCTCCAAAATTAAGGGTGACGTCATTGAAATTACTCTTCTGAGACAATAAAGTTAATCAGATTTTACATTTCTCTCCCTCCCATCCTCCTTTCTTTTTTCGTTTGTCCTCCCTCGATCGAATTCTTTTCACGCATCTTACTTCCTTTCTTTCAGCTGGTGTTACCCAATGCATTCTTCTACACATGTGCACGTGCCAGTCCTCCTCGACCGTTCTATCAGTTATTGACATGGATGTCATGATGCGTGTCTGCGTTTTACGAAGTTTTTAAGGACTTGGCTTTGGTATATACCGGTGTAAAACACACACACACACACACACACACACACACACACACGCACACACACACTCTTCACCCGAAATCAGACCCCGGCTGGTCAGACAGAACATGCGTCCGAACCCCTCCCACGTGGAGTAATCCAGATCATGTTGCAAAGAACACATCGTAAATCAAAATATATTAAATCTGAATTTGAATTGGGGGGAGGGGTGGGGGGGGGGGGGGGGGGTGATTCTATACCTGAGCCAGAGCTACTCCCTGCCCTGTTTCAACACGACTCCCTGGTGAGTGATTGAGGATATGGCCCAGAAATGTCCCTTGGGGTGACTGTAGACATGTGCCCCAATTCAGCCGCCCTCTG
>JADBJO010019912.1:0-20000 GCA_016801955.1 Conus betulinus | reverse complement strand
TGAACAACGTGATTCTGTTGGGGGGGGGGGGGGGGGGGGGGGGGGGTTTCAGTGTGGTGAAGATGTCATCATGCAGTCTGAACAACGTGATCCTGTTGGGGGCGGGGGGTGTTTCAGGGTGGTGAAGATTTCGTCCCCCAGGTTGAACAATGTGATTCTGTTGGGTGTGTGTGTGTTTCAGGGTGGTGAAGATGTCGTCATACAGTCTGAACAATGTGATCCTGTTGAGGGGTGTGTGTTTCAGTGTGGTGAAGATGTCATCATGCAGGCTGAACAACGTGATCCTGTTGGGGTGTGTGTGTTTCAGGGTGGTGAAGATGTCGTCCCCCAGGCTGAACAACGTGATCCTGTTGGGGTGTGTGTGTTCCTACTTCTCCGTCTTTGTGCAAGACGCAGGGGCAGGGCATGGGATCATGGGTTGCGAGGTACTACTCCGCTCCCATTACACACTACTCTACCCCACACACACACACACACACACACACACACACACACACACACACACACACACACACACACACACACACACACACACACACACACACACACGCGCGCGCGCGCGCACGCACACACAAACAGGCAATGCATTTATATTTCCTTTCCTTTTCCTCCCCCACAAACGCTCTGATTGACGTATTTGAATGACTGCAACAGCTAAACAGCAATACTAATGATAACCTCTTGTGCATGTTTAAAGGACAGGGATAACACTTCAAGCTAGAGTAACAGCAAGAACAGTAGCAGAATTAGCATAGGGAAGCAAAACCTTCTAGAACTTACTTATTCCTTTACTATTTGAAACATCGCGTGTTGAGACACTTATCTGTTCTTTGTTTGCTGTTCTTGGTTGTAGTATTGCCGTTCATTTCATGTTATCTGTTTGTTATTCTCTGTCTCACTGTTGCAGTTTCTGTTTTTTTTTCCCGCCGCAGATAATAGTGCTTACTGTATGGCAGCTGCCATTGTTGCCTTACAATATGACACTATCACGGCATGTGAGCAGGTAAAGACGGCTCTGCTGGTGTTTGGAATTTCTCTGGCCTTCGGCGCCCTGTTCGCCAAAACCTGGAGAGTGCACACCATCTTTGCCAACAGCAAGCTTCAGAAGAAGGTATGCATAGGCAAATCAAAGCACACACGCCGGGCTGTAACGGTAGGCAGGTATTAGGAAGTAATCACCGTCTGTACCAATACCAAAACACACTCAGAGCAAGGTATACGCGTTTAACTCAGTCTACACCAACAACGAACCACAGTAGGCACCTGTAGCTCCCCGCATGTTCACCAGCACCAAGTAATGGAGAAAGGTAGCCTTGGAGAGGTCACGCTGTCTTTGCCAACACCAAATTACAGAGGAAGGTAAACACAGGTAGTTCCCGTCACGTCAGCTTTCCCAACAGAAACAACAGAAAGGTAGATATGGATAGATCAGGCTAATTTTCTCACAACCGAACGACCAAGGTGTGTAGATACTATTGGTTCTCGCCATCTTCACCAGCACCAAGCAGACAAAGGTAGACTCGGGTATATGACACTCTTTGCCAACACCGAACAAGAGAGGAAGGTAACTTAGTTTGAGACATCTTTACCAACTGCAAACTACACAGAAATGAAAGCATTAGCAGATCACACAATCTGTGTCAACGCCAGATTATTGAAGAAGGTAGGTAATGGTTTCCCCTGCCATCTTTACCAACAGCAAGCTATGTAGAAATTTAGGCTTAGGTAGATCGCTCTCTCTTTAACAACATGACTTGCATAGAAAGGAAGATATTGATAGCCCCAGCCATTTTTCACCACCACCACCAAGCACAGAGGAAGGTAGACATATTAGGTGACAGCTAACACCCGGTGCAGGGGACGATAGCTATAGGTGAATCTTGCCATCTTCACCGCTACAAAATAGATAGATAGGCATAAGTACATCACACATTGTACACTCTTTACCAACAGCGAATTGCCAGGGAAGGTAGTTCTCACCAATTTCACTGACTCTAAACTACAGGGGGAAACGGCATATTAATTGAATCTTGGCCGCTTGGATCAAAAGAACAATTTTTATCCGCTAGATAACTGGCCACCCACCATCCAGTGTTCAAGACGTTCTAGTCTTCAGCATTCAGTGCCTACTATTCTTTAATGCGTTCAGTCTTCAGTACCCTTCAGCATTCAGTGCATACTAGTCTTTAATGCGTTCAGTCTTCAGTACCCTTCAGTATTCAGTACCCTTCAGTATTCAGTGCCTGCTAGTCTTTAATGCGTTCAGTCTTCAGTACCCTTCAATATTCAGTACCCTTCAGTATTCAGTGCCTACTAGTCTTTAATACGTTCAGTCTCTTCAGTACCCTTCAGTATTCAGTACCCTTCAGTATTCAGTGCCTGCTAGCCTTTAATGCGTTCAGTCTTCAGTACCCTTCAGTGTTCAGTGCTTGCTAGTCTTTAATGCGTTCAGTCTTCAGTACCCTTCAGCATTCAGTGCCTACTAGTCTTTAATGCGTTTAGTCTTCGGTACCCTTCAGTATTCAGTGCCTACTGGTCTTTCATGCGTTCCAGTCTTCAGTGCCTTCCAGTTAAGTACCTTCCGGTCTTAATACCTCCAAGTCATCAGTACCTTCAAGTATTCAATGCCGTCCAGTCTTCAGTACCTTCCAGTCTTCAGTGCCTTCCAGTCTGCAGTGCCTTGCAGTCTCCAGTGCCTTCCAGTCTCCAGTGCCGTCCAGTCTTCAGTGCCTTCCAGTCTTCAGTGCCTTCCAGTCTCCAGTGCCTTCCAGTCTCCAGTGCCGTTCAGTCTTCAGAACCTCCAGTCTTGAACGCGCTCCAACCTTCAGTGCCTTCCAATCTTCAGTGCCTTTCAGTCTTCAGTGCCTTCCAGTCACCAGTGCATTTCAGTCTTCAGTGTCTTCCAGTCTTCAGAACCTTCCAATATTCAGTACTTTCGAGGCTTTGATACATTCCAGTCTGACAGTGCTTCTATTTTGTCAATGCCTTCCTGGTTTTCAGTGCCTTCTGCTCTGTCAATGCCTTCTGCTCTGTCAATGCCTTCTGCTCTGTCAACGCATTCTGCTCTGTCAATGCCTTCTGGCCCTTGATTACCTTCCAGTCTGCGAGTGCCTGCTAGTCTTAAATGGCTTTCAGTCTTCAACGCCGTCCATGCTTTCAGTACCTTCGAATCTTCAAATGTTTTCCAGTCTTCAATATCTTCTAGTCTGTCAGTGCCTTCAAGTCTTTCAATGCCTTGTAGTTTTCCAGTGTCTTCTAGTCTACAAATGGCTTCCAACCCTTTATGCGTCGTCCACCCAGTGGTCCTGACCATCAGTGTATTTTGATATCTTTACAGGTTTTCAGTTCCTCCCGTCGTTTATTAATGCCTTTCTGTCTTTTGAAGGTCTTCCAGTGCCTTCCTGACTTCCTTTTTTCGGTGACGAGTATAGAAGAACTATTTAGATTATGTTTTGCACATAATCTGGAAAGGACGACAAGGAATTATGACTTTAATCTTTGCTGCAACTGTAACTGAATAGAATAACAATGGCAAGAACAAAAAAGTAAAATTGTGAGCAGAGACGAGCTGCGGAGCGCATGACCGTCACCTTTGCTCTGGTAAGATGACCACCTTTGCTGTGGGAGGGTCACGCCTGAAAAGTTCAGCAAGTTCCCACTCCCCCAAACTCGGTGAGTGTTTGACCTTGTGCTCGCTCCCTATGTGGTCACGCTTCAAGTTTCGAAAAGCGAGCACTTCAGCTAAGGACTCGCGTAATGCGATGTGAGCTTTCAAGGTGGGTCTAACCACTTGGAGCATGTCAACCCTTCCCAGCCTTGTCTTTCAGACGGCTCGAATAGCGCAGGCTTAGAGGAGGCAGTGGTCTTTGACATTTATAATCGTCTCTGAAGGGAAACTTTATTCAGTCGATAATTGAACCAATAATGAACTCCAGGAAAGACGCTACAGATTTTGCATCCACTCCTCATGATATACACCAACAAGCATGTCGCTGTTAATTAATTAGTGAAGAAAGCTTTTTTTTAAACTTGTTAAATTTGTGTGATATTCTATATTGTAATTCTAAAGTCTCCTGGTTTTACCTTTGTCCCACACGCCATTTAAATGTTTTTGTAAACACCATAAGCACAAGCTTGTCGAATCGTTCAAATCTTCATGTTTTCTATTGTTTTCCATTTGAAAATGAATTGATGTTCATTAAAAATAGATCTGATTTGAAAACTTTTTTTTATCTGTATATGCGTGCGTGTGTGCATGCACGTGCAGGTGGTGACGGACGGGCAGTTGATGGGAATGGTGGCGGTGTTGGTGATCATCAACACGATCGTCTTGGTCACCTGGTGGCTGAATGACCCCAGAACAGTCAAAATCACCTCCACGTCCACCTCTTTGGTAAGACTGGTCGCGCACACGCCCGCACGCGTGTTTGCGTGTAGGGACACAGACTCATACTCAGGCTTTAACTGTCAAGAGAACCCTTCAGACACAGTGTGGTATTATGAAAGATCGTAATTCATGGACAGATCATAATTCATCCAGCCTAAATGGGGAGCCAATACTGAGTTCTCAAATTCACGCAATCGTAAACGTATTTTGCAGTATGAATTTGCAGGTCGACATTGATTAGCATTTCACTTGGGCAAAGTTTGGTTCCGGCATATATTTTGATAGCTGTTCTGTTACATTCAGTCGTAGCAGTGTGTGTCTAAGGCTGTTCTGTTACCTTCAGTCGTAGCAGAGTGTGTCTAAAGCTGTTCTGTTACCTTCAGTCGTAGCAGTTTGTGTCTAAGCTGCGGTCAAGAAAATGAGCTTCATCTTCGACCACACTACATGCCTAGAATTTCTGTATTTTGTAATGGTCGTGTGTCTACCTCTTTCTACTTGTAGGTCGTGAGCGCTGACTCGAAGTCTGCAGGGATCATGTCTGTGTCAGAGGTTTTTAATGTTTATTTGGTATCTAGTCAGTATTTTTCAGTCATTCTATCGTAAAGTTGTAGTCTTGAGGTGCTTCTCTTTGCTGTCCCTAGAGGTCTGTGTAATCAAATTTTCACTTTTGGAGCATATTTTGTTCTCCCGATATTAGGGGTTGATTGATTTTTCCAGATGTGATTAATTGCCAATTTATGTAGAACAGCTCAGATACATTCTAGCCAAGGAGAGTTAAATATTTCTTTATTTTGAAGGGTGCTACTATACGAATGACTGTTTGAGGTAGGACGATTTGTCTGTTTTTGTCAGGTGTAACCAAAACCCTAGTGTGACATATTGTTTGTAGGCTGACTGGTCAACAACCAAGTTTTCCTGATACTGGCAGATTCATTGCCTTTTTATGTAGGCATAGAAGGTTCTTGCATTTTTTTTTTGTTGTTTATCATTTTTTCGTGACGGAACGCTTGGAATAGATTTTGTAAGGAGAATCTGGAAATATAGGGGAAATATAGTGTCAGACAACGTCCTAGCTACCACACTCTACAGGATCTTCTATGGTGTGCCCCCGAGTCACAGACGTATTACGTGACACTGTAATAGAGGGATTACCTGTTCGCTTTATCAGAGGGCAGGCTAGAAACCTCGTGCGCCGCGGAGCCAAGACAAAAGTAGGCCTACGTGAAGTTCTCACCGGAGGTGTACACTGTTCGCTGATGTTGCGGCAGTAGCGCCCTACACACAGCTGGATCTCTAGTTATATTTGTACACCGCTTTTCCCGGGCTTGCAAGGTCTTAAGGAGTCCACGCCAGATACGAACGTCCTGAATCAGGATGTAAAAGCACCACCGGTCATCACCCTCGATGACTATGAACTCGATGTTGTCCATCCGCTCCTAGCTCCACCAGTATCAGCAATCACTCTTTTCGGGCAAAGAGATCAAGCAGACGATCGGGATCGCAGCAACAACCCTTGTTTGCCTTGCGACACATGTGGGCAAACTCAAGGCTAACGTGCAGACAAGAACGGCAATGTAAAACGCCTGTCATCAGCACACTGTTCTATGGAAGCAAGAAGTCAACATATGCCAGACAAGAGAGAAAACATCGTCCACCTGAGGAGCATCCGCCGCACTCTTGACATATCCCAGCGAGACATTGAGCGCAACACTGAAATCTGGTCTCGTGCTAGCCTCCTTAGCATACACACCCCACTCAGGCGACACAGTCTCCAATCCAGATCATATTTACGTGTTGAGGATGACGGCATACCGAGAGACATTTGCCATGGAGAGCTGGCATCCAGGGGTGAAAAGCTGGTTGCCCTTGGCTGCACTACGAAGATGTATGTAGATAGACGTGAAAGTTGTTGGGTCTGCCACAGAGTCTTTGGAGGGACATGCAGCCGAACGCTTGAGTTGAGAAGTTCTCGGAACAGGACAGTGGACAGGAACAGCGGAAGACGAGTGGGTGCACAGAAGGGAATGCAGCAGCTCCATCAGACAAGACATGACACACACACGCGATCTTTGAGACAGAGACAGCGGTCTGCCGAGTCATGTTTTAACTGAACTCGCCCACTTTGCGTCGTATCTTTCTTCTACTGCAGATAGAGACTGTCATGCCGATGGTGGTGATTTTTTGGACTTTGATACAAAGTATCTGGGTTATTTATGTTCTTATGTACGGTGTGCTGATACGCTCATTCCCATTCCATTTACTGCTGCACAGTTACAACAACCAACGTTGTTCTTGCCGAGCAGGCAGTCAGGGCGACAAACATGATGTATTATACATGGTCAGCTTTGACCGAAAGAGGCCTTGTCGCATCTATCATCGTTAGTGTGTGTTTTTGCGTGTGTATGTGTGTGTGTGTGTGTGTGTGTGTGTGTGAGTGCGTGTGTATGTGTGTGTGTGTGTGTGTGTGTGTGTGTGTGTGTGTGTGTGCGTGCGCGCGTGCGCGTGTGTGTGTGTGTGTGCGTGCGTGTGTGTGTGTGTGTGTGTGTGTGTGTGTGTGTGTAGGGGGTGGGTGTGGATAAGTGTGCGTGTGTGCGTGCGTGTTTGAATTTTCTTATTCTAGGATATGGCACAGACTATATGTATTTATCCTACAAATGATGGGCAAGCATTCGATACCGGTTTTGCAATGTCTCACAGAGCTGATCATGAATTAACAGCATAACAATAGGCAGTACAATAATGGTGTCGAAAATTCCGCTATCTCGTCATATAAGGAATAAGAAAAAAAAACGAGATGAATAATTGCACAAATTATGTTGAGTAATACATCTGACTGTAACCGAAAAGGCAAGCGCATAAAATTCTATCAGCGAATAGTTAGCTTCTCCTGGGCGCCTAGACACAGGGCATTGACATTGTGCCATGGCAGAGGGTGGTGGGGATATCCAGACAGACGCTTCAGAAGTCGGGGATATCGACAGCTCTCTGTCTTCCGCCAAGTCTTGTACAGCTCTCTGTCTTTCCGCCAAGTCTTGTACAGCTCTCTGTCTTCCGCCAAGTCTTGTACAGCTCTCTGTCTTTCGCCAAGTCTTGTACAGCTGTCTTCCGCCAAGTCTTGTACAGCTCTCTGTCTTCCGTCACGTCTTGTACAGCTCTCTGTCTTCCGCCAAGTCTTGTACAGCTCTGTCTTCCGCCAAGTCTTGTACAGCTCTCTGTCTTCCGCCAAGTCTTGTACAGCTCTCTGTCTTCCGTCACGTCTTGTACAGCTCTCTGTGTTCCGCCAAGTCTTGTACAGCTCTCTGTCTTCCGTCACGTCTTGCAGCCAGTGCAGTCTGTTCTAGACTGTCCATCCATGAATTCTTCAGTCTGCCGGTGGGACGTCCACCACCACCACCAACCTGTATAAAGTGCTCACTTCAACTCCTGCAGCACACCCAAAAACTGTTGAAGAAGGTTAAAGTTCCCATAACGTATTGCCCGTAGGAGGAGCGACCTGTCAGACGCAGCCCAGGGGGCACGCCATGGCAGAGGGTGGAGCTTATCCCTCATCTTCCGCCGCCTTTCACCTTCCTTGAACTGGCAGGTGAAAACATCCGACCCCAGGAGTGGTTCGAATTCGCGATCCGTCAGCTCCACAGACAAACGCTCTGACCATTTGACCACGGGCTCCTTTGAAATGTGTGTGCTCATTGGTAACCAGTAGTGAACACAGTTTTCCGATCCTTGCTGTTTAAGGCGAATTTCACACGAACCATATATCATTTTAAAGTCACAATGTAAATCATAATGGTCGGCTATGGCAGACTGCGCTTAATAAAGTGACAATGCACAAGATAGGTATTCAGACATGTACACACATTTCAAGTGTTTACAACACATGACTGAGCACTAACAACACGCAGCTACATACAAAATAAGATCCACCGTTTTGTGCATGGTGCTGTATTTTCCCTGGCTTGCCAGGAGGAGGACAAGGCAGGGGAGGTGCTTGTGAAGCGCCATGAGCAGTCGTGTGTATCGGACCATCAGATCTACTACCTGGGCACTCTCTACGTCATCCACGCCCTGCTCTTGCTCTGCGGCACTCTGCTGGCCTACGAGACACGCAAAGTGAGTTGGCTGCTGGAGACCAGCGTGTATCGGCTGTGTGCTGGCTGAGGTGTGTGTGTGTGTGTGTGTGTGTGTGTGTGTGTGTGTGTGTGTGTGGACAGGATAGGTGGGGGAGAGTGAAACTAATGTACAGGATGGTGATTAACGAAGGGGTTCGTGAGACGTCATTGTTGATAAACTGCGCATCGGATGGATAGCTATAGCCTTGATAAGTCTGGTTGTTGATTAATTGCACAGGGACAACTTTTTGAATCGTTCATGGGATTTTATTGTTGTCAAGATTTGTACAGGATAGATATAAGAAGCTAGCCTTCCTCAGATTTGTAAAGGATATCCTGCCATCGAATGCAAGCATTGTAAAACAGAATCAAACGGGCTGTGTTTCCACTCTGCCAGGACAAATGAACAGTCGGAAATGTCCTGAAACCCACGCAAGGCGGCATTAAGCGTGGAAAGTACACAGAGAGGTACAGTCAAGTGCTTAATGAGGTCATGTATGCGGTTAGTACTGCCATAAGAAAGATTACGTTAGCAGAATCTCCAGCAACAACATATCAGTTAACACACGGCAGAAGGCAGTATGTTACGTTCTGAACCAGCCGTGAGAACTGGAACACGACACTGGGATTTACTGGATGAGTGGCAGTGCGCAGCAGACTTGCAGAATGGAAAGGGAAAACAGAAATCATTACAAAACTGGCGCGAGACTGTATTTCATTCATGCACACCAAATTAATTCTGATTGAATGGGTAGTGCTGTATGAAATCGGAAAAAGTGTTAAGGAACAAGGGTGTTGGAGGGAGGGGGAGGGTGTCATGGCACTACAGGCAATAGCAGAAGCAGCTGAAAAGAATTCCAGCATGATCTGATTGAAGAAGAACAAAAGTAAACTTTGTAAGTCCTAAACGTCAAACTATACCCCAGGGATTAAGTAGCTAAATGCTTAAAACATCCTTAACATGGCGACTTTACCTAGTAGTTCCAAGCACTCGGGGGGTGCAGATTCGGATCCAAGCAGCGGCAAACAAGGCGATAGCAGAAGGACATCCAGGGATCATGACAAACAAGCTGCATGTTAGGATCTTAATGGACTGTTTACACAATGGCTGTGTTTGAAGCATTCTTCAGGTTTCATTGTCGATAAAACTGTAGAACCTTTTGGTAGCACTCTGCATGCCTCATAGGTGATAAGGTAGTAGCCCACGTCTGTAACCTTTTCAGCTACCTCGTCTGCCTAAAAAAAAACCCTGTTCAAAGAAAATAGCTAACTTTGCGCTAAAAGTGCTCTGCAGCTTCCTAGTTGGTCATTATCAACATTTCGTAAACTTCTTCTCAATTTCGGTGTGTGTGTGTGTGTGTGTGTGTGTGTGTGTGTGTGTGTGTGTGTGTGTGAACATCACATGAGATCAATTGACAGCTTACATGAAATGAGTTTGAGAATCATAATAAAGACGGCATAACAGAGTATTAGCAGCGAACCAGTAACACGTGCCACTGGCATATTTTCAGTGAAGAGCCAGGTACATCCATCCGAGAGGGAAGAGCTACGCTGTTAGAAACGGGAGAACTGTCATATTGTTGTAGTGTTTCTGTCGGCACAGGTCCACTACCCAGAGCTCAACGACTCCAAGCTCATCGGCATGTGTATCTACAACGTGGCGCTTCTCTGTATCCCCGCTGTTGTCTTGGGCGTGGCTTTGAATCCCGAGCTTAACCTCAAGTACGCCATCAGTTCCAGCCTGGTCATTCTCGGCACTACTGTCACACAGTGCATTATCTTCTTGCCCAAGGTAGGAAGACGATATGCCTCTCGTGTGGCCTGGAGAGTAGATCATGATGAATTACAAGGGCAGGCTGTTGTTTACCTTCTAGAACAGATTGATTCCAAGAGAAGGGTTGATGCTTAAAATGGACAGATTATGTGCCCTAGGAGTAGATTACAATGCCTAAAGTGAAATTATTATTTGCCTGGCTGGTTGAATAAGGGTATGAATTACGATGTCTGTAGCGTGCAGCCTGCTTATTATATTATGTGCCCAGATGATATCTGAAGTTGATAGACTGCTTACTGTGTCATGTGCCGTAGTGTGGAGTGGGTAGACTTCTTACTGTGTCATGTTCCGTAGCGTGGAGTGAGTAGACTGCTTACTATGTCATGTGCTGTAGTGTGGAGTGGGTAGACTGCTTACTGTGTCATGTGCCGTAGTGTGGAGTGGGTAGACTGTTTACTGTGTCATGTGCTGTAGTGGAGTGGGTACTGCTTACTGTGTCATGTACTTGAAGTATGGAGTAGGTAGACTGATTACTGTGTCATGTGCTGTAGTGTGGAGTGGGTAGACTACTTACTGTGTCATGTGCCGTGGTCTGGAGTGAGTAGACTGCTTACTGTGTCACGTGCTGTAGTATCGAGTTGGTCGACTGCTCTCTACTATTTGCTGTGGTATGGAGTTGTAGACTGCTTACTGTGTCATGTGCCGTAGTATGAAGTTGGTAGTGTGTCATGGACTATCGTGGTGGACTGAAGTTGTCTTGTGTCATGGACTATAGTGTGGAGTTGGTAGACTGCTAATTGTGTCGTGTGCTGTAGTGTGGAGTTGGTAGACTACTTACTGTGTAGTGTGCTGTAGTGTGGAGTGGTATATACTGCTTACTGTGTCATGTGCCGAGGTCTGGAGTTGGTAGACTGCTCACTGTGTCATGTGCTGTAGTGTGGAGTGGGTAGACTGCTTACTGTGTCATGTGCTGTAGTTTGGAGTGGGTAGACTGCTTACTGCGTCATGTGCTGTAGTGTGGAGTGGGTAGACTGCTACTGTGTCATGTGCTGTAGGGTGGTGGAGTGGGTAGACTGCTTACTGAGTCATGTGCTATAGGGTGGAGTGGGTAGACTGCTTACTGTGTCATGTGCTGTAGGGTGGAGTAGGTAGACTGCTTACTGTGTCGTGTGCTGTAGTGTGGAGTGGGTAGACTGCTTACTGCGTCATGTGCCGTACTGTGGAGTGGGTAGACTGCTTACTGTGTCATGTACTTTAGTATGGAGTAGGTAGAATGATTACCATGTCATGTGCCTTGGTCTGGAGTGAGTAGACTGCTTACTGTGTCATGTGCTATAGTATCGAGTTGGTCGCCTGCTCTACCATCTGCTGAGGTATGGAGCTGTAGACTGCTTACTGTGTCATGTGCCGTAGTATGAAGTTGGTAGAGTGCTTACAGTGTCATGTGCTGTACTCTGGAGTGGATAGACTGCTTACTGTGTCATGTGCTGTAGTCTGGAGTGGGTAGACTGCTCTGGCATGTGCTGTAATATGGAGTTGTAGACTGCTTACTGTGTCATGTGCTGTAGTGTGGAGTGGGAAGACTGCTTTCTGTGTCATGTGCTGTGGCCTGGAGTGGGTACGCTGCTTACTTTGTCATGTGCTGTAGTCTGGAGTTGGTAGAGTGCTTCTTGTGTCATGGACTATAGTGTGGAGTTGGTAGACTGCTAATTGTGTCGTGTGCTGTAGTGTGGAGTTGGTAGACTGCTTACTGTGTCATGTGCCGTAGTGTGATGTGGGTAGACTGCTTACTGTGTCATGTGCCGTAGTGTGGAGTGGGTAGACTGCTTACTGTGTCATGTGCTGTAGGGTGGAGTGGGTAGACTGCTTACTGTGTCATGTGCTGTAGTGTGGAGTTGGTAGACTGCTAATTGTGTCGTGTGCTGTAGCGTGTGGAGTTGGTAGACTGCTTACTGTGTCATGTGCCGTAGTGTGATGTGGGTAGACTGCTTACTGTGTCATGTGCCGTAGTGTGGAGTGGGTGGGTAGACTGCTTACTGTGTCGTGTGCTGTAGTGTGGAGTGGGTATACTGCTTACTGTGTCATGTGCCGAGGTCTGGAGTTGGTAGACTGCTTACTGTGTCATGTCCTGTAGTGTGGAGTGGGTAGACTGCTTACTGTGTCATGTGCTGTAGTCTGGAGTGGGTAGACTGCTCTGCCATGTGCCAGAATGTGGAGTGGGTAGACTGCTCACTGTGTCATGTGCTGTAGTGTGGAGTGGGAAGACTGCTTACTTGGTCATGTGCTGTAGTGTGGACTGGGTAGACTGCTTACTCTGTCATGTACTGTAGTGTGGAGTGGGTAGACTGCTCACTGTGTTATGTGCTGTAGTGTGGAGTGGGTAGACTGCTTACTGTGTCATGTGCTGTAGTGTGGAGTGGATAGACTGCTTACTGTGTCATGTGCTGTAGTGTGGAGTGGGTAGACTACTTACTGTGTCATGTGCTATAGTGGAGTGGGTAGACTGCTCACTGTGTCATGTGCTGTAGTGTGGAGTGGATAGACTGCTTATTGTGTCATGGGCTGTGGTGTGGAGTGGGTAAACTGCTTACTGTGTCATGTGCTGTAGTGTGGAGTGTGTAAACTGCTTACTGTGTCATGTGCTGTAGTGTGGAGTGGGTAGACTCATCACTGTGTCATGTGCTGTAGTGTGGAGTTGGAAGACTGCTTACTGTGCCATGGTACAGTAGTGTGGAGTGGGCAGACTTAAGGTGTCATGTGCTGTAGTGTGGAGTGGATATACTGCTTACTGTGTCATGTGCTGTAGTGTGGAGTGGGTAGACTGCTTACTGCGTCATGTGCTGTAGTGTGGACTGGGTAGACTGCTTACTGTGTCATGTGCTGTAGTGTGTAGTGGGTAGACTGCTCACCGTGTCATGTGCCGTAGTGTGGAATGGGTAGACTGCTTACTGTGTCATGTGCCGTGGTCTGGAGTGGGTAGACTGCTTACTGTGTCTTGGACTGTAGTGTGGAGTGGAGGGACTGCTTACTGTGTCATGTGCTGTAGTGTAGAGTGGGTAGACTGCTTAGTGTGTCGTGGTGTAGTGTGGAGTGGGTAGACTGCTTACTGTGTCATGTACTTGAAGTATGGAGTAGGTAGACTGCTTACTGTGTCATGTGCTGTAGTGTGGAGTGGGTAGACTACTTACTGTGTCATGTGCCGTGGTCTGGAGTGAGTAGACTGCTTACTGTGTCACGTGCTGTAGTATCGAGTTGGTCGACTGCTCTACTATTTGCTGTGGTATGGAGTTGTAGACTGCTTACTGTGTCATGTGCCGTAGTATGAAGTTGGTAGTGTGTCATGGACTATCGTGGTGGACTGAAGTTGTCTTGTGTCATGGACTATAGTGTGGAGTTGGTAGACTGCTAATGTGTCGTGTGCTGTAGTGTGGAGTTGGTAGACTACTTACTGTGTCGTGTGCTGTAGTGTGGAGTGGGTATACTGCTTACTGTGTCATGTGCCGAGGTCTGGAGTTGGTAGACTGCTCACTGTGTCATGTGCTGTAGGGTGGAGTAGGTAGACTGCTTACTGTGTCATGTGCTGTAGTTTGGAGTGGGGGTAGACTGCTTACTGCGTCATGTGCTGTAGTGTGGAGTGGGTAGACTGCTTACTGTGTCATGTGCTGTAGGGTGGAGTGGGTAGACTGCTTACTGAGTCATGTGCTATAGGGTGGAGTGGGTAGACTGCTTACTGTGTCATGTGCTATAGGGTGGAGTAGGTAGACTGCTTACTGTGTCGTGTGCTGTAGTGTGGAGTGGGTAGACTGCTTACTGCGTCATGTGCCGTACTGTGGAGTGGGTAGACTGCTTACTGTGTCATGTACTTTAGTATGGAGTAGGTAGACTGATTACCATGTCATGTGCCTTGGTCTGGAGTGAGTAGACTGCTTACTGTGTCATGTGCTATAGTATCGAGTTGGTCGCCTGCTCTACCATCTGCTGAGGTATGGAGCTGTAGACTGCTTACTGTGTCATGTGCCGTAGTATGAAGTTGGTAGAGTGCTTACAGTGTCATGTGCTGTACTCTGGAGTGGATAGACTGCTTACTGTGTCATGTGCTGTAGTCTGGAGTGGGTAGACTGCTCTGGCATGTGCTGTAATATGGAGTTGTAGACTGCTTACTGTGTCATGTGCTGTAGTGTGGAGTGGGAAGACTGCTTTCTGTGTCATGTGCTGTGGCCTGGAGTGGGTACGCTGCTTACTTTGTCATGTGCTGTAGTCTGGAGTTGGTAGAGTGCTTCTTGTGTCATGGACTATAGTGTGGAATTGGTAGACTGCTAATTGTGTCGTGTGCTGTAGTGTGTAGTTGGTAGACTGCTTACTGTGTCATGTGCCGTAGTGTGATGTGGGTAGACTGCTTACTGTGTCATGTGCCGTAGTGTGGAGTGGGTAGACTGCTTACTGTGTCATGTGCTGTAGGGTGGAGTGGGTAGACTGCTTACTGTGTCATGTGCTGTAGTGTGGAGTTGGTAGACTGCTAATTGTGTCGTGTGCTGTAGCGTGGAGTTGGTAGACTGCTTACTGTGTCATGTGCCGTAGTGTGATGTGGGTAGACTGCTTACTGTGTCATGTGCCGTATTGTGGAGTGGGTAGACTGCTTACTGTGTCGTGTGCTGTAGTGTGGAGTGGGTATACTGCTTACTGTGTCATGTGCCGAGGTCTGGAGTTGGTAGACTGCTTACTGTGTCATGTCCTGTAGTGTGGAGTGGGTAGACTGCTTACTGTGTCATGTGCTGTAGTCTGGAGTGGGTAGACTGCTCTGCCATGTGCCAGAATGTGGAGTGGGTAGACTGCTCACTGTGTCATGTGCTGTAGTGTGGAGTGGGAAGACTGCTTACTTGGTCATGTGCTGTAGTGTGGACTGGGTAGACTGCTTACTCTGTCATGTACTGTAGTGTGGAGTGGGTAGACTGCTCACTGTGTTATGTGCTGTAGTGTGGAGTGGGTAGACTGCTTACTGTGTCATGTGCTGTAGTGTGGAGTGGATAGACTGCTTACTGTGTCATGTGCTGTAGTGTGGAGTGGGTAGACTACTTACTGTGTCATGTGCTATAGTGGAGTGGGTAGACTGCTCACTGTGTCATGTGCTGTAGTGTGGAGTGGATAGACTGCTTATTGTGTCATGGGCTGTGGTGTGGAGTGGGTAGAGACTGCTTACTGTGTCATGTGCTGTAGTGTGGAGTGTGTAAACTGCTTACTGTGTCATGTGCTGTAGTGTGGAGTGGGTAGACTCATCACTGTGTCATGTGCTGTAGTGTGGAGTTGGAAGACTGCTTACTGTGCCATGTACAGTAGTGTGGAGTGGGCAGACTGCTTAAGGTGTCATGTGCTGTAGTGTGGAGTGGATATACTGCTTACTGTGTCATGTGCTGTAGTGTGGAGTGGGTAGACTGCTTACTGCGTCATGTGCTGTAGTGTGGACTGGGTAGACTGCTTACTGTGTCATGTGCTGTAGTGTGTAGTGGGTAGACTGCTCACCGTGTCATGTGCCGTAGTGTGGAATGGGTAGACTGCTTACTGTGTCATGTGCCGTGGTCTGGAGTGGGTAGACTGCTTACTGTGTCTTGGACTGTAGTGTGGAGTGGAGGGACTGCTTACTGTGTCATGTGCTGTAGTGTAGAGTGGGTAGACTGCTTAGTGTGTCGTGGTGTAGTGTGGAGTGGGTAGACCGCTTACTGTGTCATGTGGTGTGTAGTGTGGAGCGGGTAGACTGCTTACTGTGTCATGTGGTGTAGTGTGGAGTGGGTAGACTGCTTACTGTGTCATGTGCCGTACTGTGGAGTGGGTAGACTGCTTACTGTGTCATGTGCCATAGTGTGGAGTGGGTAGACTGCTTACTGTGTCATGGGCTGTAGTGTGGAGTGGGCAGACCGCTTACTGTGTTATGTGCTGTAGTGTGGAGTGGGTAGACTGCTTACTGTGTCTTGTACTATAGTGTGGAGTGGGTAGACTGCTTACTGTCTCATGTGCTGTAGTGTGGAATGGGTGGACTGCTTACTGTGTCATGTGGTATAGTGTGGAATGGGTAGACTGCTTACTGTGTCATGTGCTGTAGTGTGGAGTGGGTAGACTGCTTACTGTGTTATGTGCTGTAGTGTGGATTGGTAGATTGCTTACTGTGTCATGGGCCGTAGTGTGGAGTCGGTAGACTGCTTACTGTGTCATGGGCTGTGGTGTGGAGTGGGTAGACTGCTCACGGTGTCATGTGCGTAGTGTGGAGTGGGTAGGACTGCTTACTGTGTCATGTGCTGTGGTGTGGTGTGGGTAGACTGCTTACTGTGTCATTTGGTCTGGTGTGAATTTGGTAGACTGCTTACTGTGTTATGTGCTGTACTGTGGAGTGGGTAGACTGCTTACTGTGTCATAGGCTGTAGTGTGGAGTGGGTAGACTGCTTACTGTGTCATGTGCTATAGTGTGGAGTGGGTAGACTGCTTACTGTGTTATGCGCTGTAGTGTGGAGTGGGTTGACTGCTCACTGTGTCATGTGCTGTAGTTTGGAGTGGGTATACTGCTTACGATGTTTTGTGCTGTAGTGTGGAGTGGGTATACTGCTTACGGTGTTTTGTGCTGTAGTGGGGAGTGGGTATACTGCTTACAGTGTCATGTGCTGTAGTGTGGAATGGGTAGACTGCCTACTGTGTCATGTGCTGTAGTGTGGATGGGTAGATTGCTTACTGTGTCATGTGCTATAGTGTGGAGTGGGTAGACGGCTTGCTGTGTAATGTGCTGTAGTGTGGAGTGAGTAGACTGCTCACTGTGTCATAAGCCGTAGTGTGGAAATGGGTAGACTGCTTACTGTGTCATGTGCCGTGGTCTGGAGTGGATAGACTGCTTACTGTGTCATGTGCTGTGGTGTGGAGTGGGTAGACTGCTTACTGTGTCAAGTGCTCTAGTGTGAAGTTGGTCGACTGCTAACTGTGTCATGTGCAGTAGTGTGGAGTGGGTAGACTGCTTACTGTGTCATAGGCTGTAGTGTGGAGTGGGTAGACTGTTTACTGTGTGATATGCTGTTGTGTGGAGTGGGTAGAGACTGTTTACTGTGTCATATGCTATTGTGTGGAATGGGTAGACTGCTTACTGTATCATGTGATGTAGTGTGGAGTGCGTAGATTGCTTACTGTGTCATGTGCCGTAGTGTGGAGTGGGTAGACTGCTTACTGTATTAAGTACTGTAATGTGGAGTGGGTAGACTGCTTACTGTGTCATGTGCCGTGGTCTGGAGTCGGTACACTGCTTACTGTGTCATACACTGTAGTCAGGAGTGGGTAGACTGCTACTGTGTCATGTGCTGTAGTGTGGAGTGGGTAGACTGCTTACTGTATCATGTGCTGTAGTGTGGAGTGAGTAGACTGCTTACTGTGTCATGTGCTGTAGTTTGGAGTGGGTAGACTGCTTACTGTGTCATATACTGTAGTCAGGAGTGGGTAGACTGCTTACTGTGTCATGTGCTGTAGTGTGGAGTGGGTAGACTGCTTACTGTATCATGTGCTGTAGTGTGGAGTGGGTAGACTGCTTACTGTATCATGTGCTGTAGTGTGGAGTGGGTAGACTGCTTACTGTGTGTCATGTGCTGTAGTGTGGAGTGGGTAGACTGCTTACTGTATCATGTGCTGTAGTGTGGAGTGGGTAGACTGCTTACTGTGTCATGTGCTTTAGTGTGGAGTGGGTAGACTGCTTACTGTGTCATGTGCTGTAGTGTGGAATGGGTAGACTGCTTATTGTGTCATGTGCTGTGGTCTGGAGTGGGTAGACTGAACCTGCTACTGTGTCATGTGCTGTAGTGTGGAGTGTGTAAACGGCTTACTGTGTCATGTGCTAGTGTGGAGTGGGTAGACTGCTTACTGTGTGATGTGATGTAGTGTGGAGTGCGTAGATTGCTTACTGTGTCATGTGCTGTAGTGTGTAGTGGGTTGACTGCTTACTGTGTCATGTGCTGTAGTGTGGAGTAGGTAGACTGCTTACTGTGTCATGTGCTGTAGTGTGGAGTGGGTGGACTGCTCACTGTGTCATGTGCTATAGTGTGGAGTGGGTAGACTGCTCACTGTGTCATGTGCCGTAGTGTGGAGTGGGTAGACTGTTTACAGTGTCATGTACTGTAGTGTGGAGTGGGTATACTGCTTACTGTGTCATGTGCTGTAGTGTAGAGTGGGTAGACTGCTTACTGTGTCTTGTACTATAGTGTGGAGTGGGTAGACTGCTTACTGTGTCATAGGCTGTAGTGTGAAATGGGTAGACTGCTTACTGTGCCATATGCTGTACTGTGGAGTCGGTAGACTGCTTACTGTATCATGTGATGAGTGTGGAGTGCGTAGATTGCTTACTATGTCATGTGCCGTAGTGTGGAGTGGGTAGACTGCTTACTGTATCATGTACTGTAGTGTGGAGTGGGTAGACTGCTTACTGTGTCATGTGCTGTAGTGTGGAGTGGGTAGACTGCGTATTGTGTCATGTGCTGTAGTGTGGAGTGGGTAGACTGCGTATTGTGTCATGTGCTGTAGTCTGGAGTGGGTAGACTGCTTACTGTGTCATGTGCTGTAGTGTGGAGTGGGTAGACTGCGTATTGTGTCATGTGCTGTAGTCTGGAGTGGGTAGACTGCTTACTGTGTCATGTACTGTAGTGTGGAGTGGGTAGACTGCTTACTGTGTCATGTACTGTAGTGTGGAGTGGGTAGACTGCTTACTGTGTCATGTGCTGTAGTGTGAAGTGGGTAGACTGCTTACTGTGTCATGTGCTGTAGTGTGGAGTGGGTAGACGCTTGCTGTGTTGTGTGCTGTAGTGTGGAGTGAGTAGACGGCTGACTGTGTCATCATGAGCCGTAGTGTGTGGAATGGGTAGACTGCTTACAGTGTCATGTGCCGTGGTCTGGAGTGGATAGACTGCTTACTGTGTCATGTGCTGTGGTGTGGAGTGGGTAGACTGCTTTCTGTGTCAAGTGCTCTAGTGTGAAGTTGGTCGACTTCTAACTGTGTCATGTGCTGTAGTGTGGAGTTGGTAGACTGCTTACTGTGTCATAGGCTGTAGTGTGGAGTGGGTAGACTGTTTACTGTGTCATATGCTGTTGTGTGGAGTGGGTAGACTGTTTACTGTGTCATATGCTATTGTGTGGAGTGGGTAGACTGCCTACTGTATCATGTGATGTAGTGTGGAGTGCGTAGATTGCTTACTGTGTCATGTGCCGTAGTGTGGAGTGGGTAGACTGCTTACTATGTCATGTACCGTGGTCTGGAGTCGGTACACTGCTTACTGTGTCATACACTGTAGTCAGGAGTGGGTAGACTGCTTACTGTGTCATGTGCTGTAGTGTGGACTGAGTAGACTGCTTACTGTATCATGTGCTGTAGTGTGGAGTGAGTAGACTGCTTACTGTGTCATGTGCTGTAGTGTGGAGTGGGTAGACTGCTTACTGTTTCCTATACTGTAGTCAGGAGTGGGTAGACTGCTTACTGTGTCGTGTGCTGTAGTGTGGAGTGGGTAGACTGCTTACTGTGTCATGTGCTGTAGTGTGGAGTGGGTAGGTACTGCTTACTGTGTCATGTGCTGTAGTGTGGAGTGGGTAGACTGCTTACTGTATCATGTGATGTAGTGTGGAGTGCGTAGATTGCTTACTGTGTCATGTGCTGTAGTGTGGAGTGGGTAGACTGCTTACTGTATCATGTGGTGTAGTGTGGAGTGGGTAGCCTGCTCACTGT
>JADBJO010019911.1:12500-32329 GCA_016801955.1 Conus betulinus | reverse complement strand
TGTTATGAGTTTGGTGTTTTTGGCAGGTAGCGATGAAGACAAAAATCATATCAATGAAAATGAAAAGAGATGACATCTATGGACAAATGTGTTGTGTGTGTGTGTATGCACGCTTGCCCATATCAAACAAGAGTAAAAAAAAAAAAAGTGTTATGTATTTGTGTCTGCATAGTACATGTGTGAGTGTTTTGTCTTTGGGAGTCTGCCAGTCAGTGCAGTTGCTCGTCAGTCAACCACGTCGTAAATATATCTGAACAAACTTATAATGACTACAAGTTACATGTTCTAATACAGTTGTGTATTGCTGGAAATTGGAAATCAGCTTGGTGTTGGTAGCTTGCTCCCAATGAGAATATTTTAACGTGGTTTACTTGTTATCTGTGTTATCTTGTGGGTTTTTCTTTCATCTGTCTCTTCTCCAATTTTGTTTTAATAATGGCAGTAAATACACCTGTTGTTTGTGGAGTTCTGAATATGAGTATGTTGACTAGGCATTCCATATTTGAAAGGATCATCACTTCATAGGGCTCACATCATCAGAACTGCAGACCTGGCGGAAGATATTTTTCACCCACCTTCCGTTCTGTATCCCTCTTTTTTATGGTCTGGAGTACTCCTCTGTTCACCATTATGCTTTCCAGTTCACTTCTGCTGAGTCATTTAAATCTTCTGTGAGAACCTTTTGTTTAGTCAGTATAGGGTTTTTTTTCTCTTTTTTTTTTACCTTTCAATTTCAACGCCATTTTGGAGGATGTTTTGGTTGCTTTTCTTGCATGTGGATGAGTGGGTCAGTAGATATGTGTCTTTATTTGTGTGTGTGTGTGTGTGTGTGTGTGTGTGCGTGTGTGTGTGGTTAGCATATCTTTGTGCAGTAAACACAGTAAGCACCCAGTCTTTGAGAGGGCAAGCCATTTCTTCATTGATCGGTTATAGTTTCCATGGTTATTATTATGTTTCCATGGGTATTGTTATGTTTCCATGGTTATGGTTATGTTTCCATGGTTATGATTATGTTTCCATGGTTATGGTTATGTTTCCATGGTTATGGTTATGTTTCCATTGTATGATTGTGTTTTTCGTATTTTTGTAAAATGGATTTTGATTGCTTTCAACTTCAAAAAGCTTTTATTATTTTTGCTGGTCATTCTGTGGTGTTTTTTTTTACTGTTTGGTTTGTTGTTCAGTGTCATCACTTGTTATTTAATATTTCTTTTCCCGTTGTTATCATCATCTGTTATATGTTGTTCATTGTCATCGCCATTTTGTTGTTGTTGTTGTTTGTTTGGTTTTGCGTATAATATGGTTATCCCAAGTTATAGTTTACTGTGAATTTTCATATATAACTTGATATTCTCTCTCCCTCCCTGATAAATGTAGAATATGGTTCGTTATCCATTTTCATCTCTAGTTATTCTGTAATGATTCTTTTTCCCCTTTATTATTATCAGTCATGGTTTGTTGCTCATTTTCATCTGTAGTTGTTTGATGATATTTCCTTCTCTCCAGTGGTTATCATCCATTGCAATCTGTTCATTGTCATTTCTGGTCATTCTGTAATATTTCATTTTCTCTTTTGTAATTGATATAGTTGGTTTGTTATTCATAGTCATCACTTGTTAATGATAATATTTCTTTTTACAGTTGTTTATCAACAGTCATGGTTTGCTATTCATTTTTGTCTCTTGCTATTCAATTTCTTTTCCCCTTGAGTTATTGTTAAGTATGGTTGTTTATTGTCATCTCTGTTGATTTTATCACTTTTTGGTTTACTTTTGGGTCATTATCAGTTATAGTTTCTTGTTCTTTTTAACCGCTTGTTAAAATGACCAATTTTTTCGGTCATCCAGTCATAACTGATTATAATGATTTCTAGCTGTCTTGTCATCGAATGTAATTACTAGCAGTAGAAGGTTTCCAAAATTAGTGGAACATTTTTGGTGTGAAATCTTTATTTCAAGATGATTCAATAACAAAACGCATCATAGCAGGAAAGAAACAGCTTCTCACTCACATTGCTCAGTCATAAGTGCAAAGAAAGTGAATCTTTAAGTTACCCTTGTTTCTGTCATCCAGTGTTTGCAGTGTGTTCACAGTGGACATTCACTGATCTTGTGCTAATAAATTGCAATAGTACAGTTTCAGCCATAAAACATGTTAACAGAACAAGTGATGACTGGGTTGAATTCTGAAGGGAAGAAGTAAGGGCTTTTGCAGCTGTTTGCTCACAGTACAGGCTGGGCACTTGTCATGACAGAAAGTTTCACACCGTGATGTGCAGAATGCCTAGCAAGATCATCCACCTGCTGAATTCTTGACTTGAATTGATCAAGGTGTATGGCGCTGTCAGCTTCAACACCTGACCATTATGTTGAGTTAATGCACAGGTCGGTCTCTCCTGCTCAGTCTTGCTCATGAGACCCTCAAGCCAATTTTGTTTTGTTTTGTTTTATTTAGTTTTATTTTTTTTTTTTTAGGTTTTCATCTGGCTATCACTTCTGTGCACAGTAGTACTTTCTTTCTTACTTAGGCCCATAGCTCAAAGGTGAGCGTAGGCCATTGACAACACTCCACCATCGCACTCGGTTCTGGGCTGCTTGCAGAATGCTTGTCCAGTTGGTCCCCTGCCTTTTTATCTCTGCCTCAGTGTCTCGCCTTCAACTGTAGTAGTGTTATGGCTTAAAAGATGTGGTGTTGAGTTGAAGGATTAGTTGGCATGCAGACACCTCCTTGATGAATCTGAAACTCTCAACTCATTCAACTCATTGCCCATATTGTTTGTCAAAGAATATGCCGGTCCACCCACGGAACTAATAGTCTTGATCTAAATGTATGATGCTGTCAAGTGATTGTCAAAGTAAAGAACATGCAGGTCCAGCTGAACTAATGATATCCATATGGTTTTCAGAGAAATTGGCCAATGTTAAAGTCGAGGCACCAGAAGTGACTCAGTCTGAGATTGGTCAGAAGCAGAAGCTGCGTGTGGTGCTGGACTACATCAATCGGATCCTGCAGCTCCCGCCTGTCTGGAACCAGCAGAAGTGGAGTGTTGACAGTGAGGGTTCTTTCCCTGTGGTTTGTTCTGTGTGTGTGTTTGTGTGTGTGTATGTGTGTGTGTGTGTGTGTGTGTGTTGTGTTTGTATGTGTGTGTGTGTGTGTGTGTGTGTGTGTGTGTGTGTGTGTGTGAGTTAGTTTGTGTGTGTGTGTGTGTGTGTGTGTGTGTGTGTGTGTGTGCATGTGCATGTGTGTGTATCTGTGTGTGCTTTGGGGATTGACAGCTCTGATTGCAGCGTAGGGGCCTTTTTCTAATTGAACAAATTTTTAAGAGCACAAACTCTCATGATCTTATTATGCAATCATGGTAACAGTCCGTATCCTTGTACTGAGAGTGATCTTTTAGCTTGTCATCAAAGTTTGTAGAGTTATGTGTAGCTTGCCTGTCTCTAATACAGGCAGGAAAAAAGGATCACGCAGTGTGTTCTGAGAATTGTTAGGGTCCACACAAAGGGAGGTGAACATGTGAAAACTCTCTTGTCATAGAAATCAGTTTTTGACTGGTTGACAATTTGTCCTGCGATGGAAAGCAGATTGTGGTTGTTATTGACCTGAATTAATATTCTTGACTTGTAAGTAAATATTTCATTCAGTATGGCCATAGCATTTACATTCGCAATGCTTTTTATCTAGAAACACTAACGTATGGTTCCGTCAAGTAAGAGTGGCTGTGATCATCAAAGTGAAAAAAGAAACTTAAAAAAAAAAAAAGACACAGAGCTTTGTTAATTCATCCAGATGAAGCAGGTTATTAGTGTCAAGTCTCTGTACAAATATATTCATTTTGAGACCATCACCAAAGGACTGGGTATTTGGGGGTTCAAAAAGCACATTTACATTTTACTAACAGGATGCATAGTAATATGTGAAGTCCCCCTTTCACAAGGGAGGCAAGTCAAGCTGTAAAAACAAAAAACTGACCAAACCAAGGGACTGACACTGGTTCTAACCCCCGCAGCAGAGGAAGGCGAAAGGAACTCCAAGAAGTTCAACAAAGGAAAACAACATTAATGAGCACCAAAAACAACATTAATGAGCACCACCATCAAACAACAACACCGACCAGCTCCACCATGAACCTGTAAGCCAAGGCGTCCAAGACTACCGCAAAAGAACGACTTGTCACTTGTCCCTGAAAGCTTTTGCTGTGAGGACGTAAGACTCAACTGTACATGCAAGCCAAGGTTTCCTCTGTCGGCCAGGTGCTACTGTGGGAAAAGCTGTGACTGATGCAAACACTGCATCTTCCTTCAGGTTACTGGATGTGTGTGTGTCCGCTTTGCTGAGCTTGTAGTCCAATAAAACATAAAGGGGGAAAAAAAACAAACGGGTTGGGCTTAGAGGACATGACTGAACCAGAAGTTGTGCTTTCAATTAGCATTCAACTACCGAACAGGAAAGCAAAATGAAACGACAATAGAGGGGAAAAAAAAAAAAAAACATTAAAAAAATCACATGCACATACACCAGTATGCAACACACACACACACACACACACACACACACACACACACACACACACACACACACACACACACACTCACACACTGCCATTTTTTTCCATTTGCATTAATATTCAGTTGTTTTCTAGACATAGCATTTGAAATCGATGTTAGAATGGTCTTCCACTGAATAAACAACATAAAAAAAAATAACAGCATGAATACGGAACAAAACAGAAGTAAGCGCAACCATGTCCTCCTTGAAAGGGAAGCAATGCTTGCAAGTAATGTTCTCATGGTGTCAGGTGTTCATTACCAAGTTCTCTCCCATGGTTTTCTGCACCCTCACCTTTTCCCCACCAATCACCTTCAATCTTTGAATGGATGTGGTGTTTTGCCTTTCATTTTGTACACAATTGTGAATTCATGTGTCACAGAGCAACCAAGACAAATGGTAATATATACTGTGGCTGCCGTTCAACCTTGATGATTGTGGACATCGAAGCTGAATGTCAGTGCACTGAAGTGGATTATGGGAGATCATTGCATGAGGGTGCAGAGGCTTTCGCAGACAGACCACATAAGAACAGCTAATGTGATATGACTGTTTGGTACAGTCAGTATTCAGAAAAGCCAAAAGTCCTAAGTGATAATGCAAGTAGTTCATGTCATACTACTGCGCGGATGTTTCCAGGTGTGCACACGAAAAACTTGGTGGCCATTCTACACCTTTTGGTGGCATTGGCTCGACACTTCCGTGCCCCTGTCCGTCTGCCTGAGAACGTTTGTGTCACTCTGCTTGTTGTACAGGTAGGTAGTGAGTTGTGTACATGTATATCTCGAGTGTAAACAGAAGTGCTGAGGTCTGTAAAACTCAAGTATTACAAAGTGCCACAGTTCGAGCAGAACTATTTTTTTTTTAGTTTGTGAAAAGCCTGCAGGCTGAAAAGTTGGCCAGCTGACTGTTCATGTATCCTTTATTCATTTACAGTTGTTTCCATAGGTGTGGAAGATAGGGCAGGGCTGCATACGACAGGACTTGATTTAACATGTACGTGAGAAGAGAAAAGGCTGAAACTGTTCTGTGAAGATCTGAATGCAACACTGATAGTTTTGTCAAGTGTGGGAAACAGTTTCTATTTCTTTATTGCACTACGTCACTTTCTTGCCACAACAGATATATGTGTAACTTGAGATGTTTTAGGTGCTGCTTTGTGGGAGTTTGTGTCACCAGACCACATTTTGTTTGATCTGTTGATGTGTGATTGGTTCATGTATCACAGTGGAGTTCTCAACAGGATTCTTCCACAGACAACTCATCTGTTGATCTACCGTGCTTTACATGCACGCTGCACACAGTCTCTTGGTTTGTTACATCCAAATGGCAAGATCCCCAGGCCAACTGTCAAAATGCAAAGAAAGAGAAGGGTCAGCTTCTGTGTGGTGTGAGACTAGAAAGTAGGCTGTCTTCTACTTGATGAAGTACATTGGCTGTTTTCTTGTAAATCCAGTTGTCATTGTACTGCAGTGTGGCACTGCCCTGCCTTGTTTTATTTGAAGTCACATCACGTAAGCTTCTTGACAGAAAATGTGTCGGTAGGAGTCATATACTGCTCCACGTAAACCTCATGCAACCAACGGCAGTTGCTGAGTTCTTCAACTTCAGTCTGTAGCAGGGAATGCAAGGTCGTTTCGGATTCCGCATTCAGTGGCCAAACTACTTGCTTCTCACACCACTGAGGCTTACGTGCTGTCAGTCTCAACTGCAGTGCATTGTTGGTGCTATTTTTTTTCATCATTCTGTGGCTTCACTAACCTTCTTGTATTCCTTGCTGGAATGTCCAGGACGGATCTGTCATTATTCTCTTGCAGTTCATCACTCATTCTTTCTCCCCTTGTTTTTCTGTTGGTCTCCCTGCTTGGCTGTAACCCGCTGCGCTGTTCAGTATTCAAACAGGAATGTGAACCTGACCTAGGAGTCCAAGGCCGGGTCAGTTGTTTTATCTTGCCCTATCCTTAGGGACCTTGTGGTCAGATCCCCCTGGCATGAGATTCTCAGGAACTTGGGGAAGAGTATGGGAACTGGCCCGGGTATTCATTGGAAAAGGAGCGTTCACTCTTCGTTCCCAGCTGTCTACCAGGCGAAACACAATATGGGAGGGAGTATAGTAGGACAGATGGTGTGGTCCTTCCTGGTCCCTTTCACTGCTCACATAAGCATGTATTAAACGAGTATAGGTTTCATCATTGAATCTTACTCACCTTGTGAACAGGCAGAACCCCACCCTGTCCCACCCTCTCCTCTCCCTCACCTCCAACCCTCTCTTCCCGGCTTAGTGAAGACGCACACTAGTCAGGATGGACACATTGTTGTGTGATGGGATGGTGTCAAGTCATCGTTCTCTTTCTGATTTACTACAGTAGTGCAGTTGCTGGGGTGGTGAGTCAGCTTACCGTTCAGGCGTGTTGGACACATTGTGTTGCTTCACTTTGACCAGACAAGGAATGAGATCTACCCAGGTCACTGGCTGTCTTTATTCAGGTGATGCAGTTCACCACATCCCAGCTTCGTTGTCACACACCAGCAATCAAATGGGACATCAGCCCAGATTTTGGTTTGGCAGTCTGACCACCACAGGTGCCTGATGCACCCTGATCAAGCCTTCCTCTCTCTCTCCTAAGGGTGCAGGACGTTGGGGGTACCTGTACAACCTGTCTCCTGGTAATGTCACTACCCTGCTCCTACAGGGATGAGCTCTAGAATAGGAGGGGGGGAGGGGGGTTCTCTTAATGGGGCATCCGTTGGTGAGAGGTTTCATTACTACAATCAACATTTTTGCCTTCCAGGATGGATGGGGCATGGGGTTTTTTTTTCCGGGATCTTACTTAGGATCCACCCCTCCCCATCTTTCCAAGATGTTCTTCTGCAATCGATTTTTTTTTTGGTTGCGTCAGATCTTCAATCCTGTCACCATGATGAAACCCACAGTCTTCTCTAGGTCTTGACAGCTGCCCCAAAGCTTTATCTGCAGTTCTGTGCTCTCTGGCCAGGTTTGATGCCATATAACATCATGGGCTGAACAGTGATGGAGGGTGTGTCTCTTGGATCTGAGATCCAGTGCCACACAGACATTAGTCTGTGTGGGCAATCTTAATTCAGCTGAGGTGGCTCAGAAGTCGGCAGTTGCCAGTTCTCAGTCTGAAGAGGATTGTTTGCTGGTATCTGTGGAGCTGATGGATTGGATCAGCACCAGTGTCTGCACCCAGCCTTCTCTTCCACTGGTTTTGGTATGGGTTGTGGATGATAGTTCTAGCCTCTCTGTAGGTCACCGGGGTGGCTGAACTGCTGAACTGCTCCAAGACGAGTTTGCCCCTTGGCAGTGACAGCCTAGGTATGTTTTCAGGAATGGAGGGGACAAGTGTGAAAGATAAGGAAAGCAGATTGTGGCAACAGACTGACTAGGAGGCTGGCTTTTCTTCTCTTTCATTTCTGTTTGTTTGTTTGTTTTTGTTTTAGATATGGTTTGGCTTTGTATATTTTAATCCAATAAACTTGTGTGTAACAACTGAAACAGTAGCATCTGAAACAAAATCTACAACATGGCATGGAGTCTTAGGAGAGGACATTAAGTTAACAAATAGTAAGTCTGAATATTGCTTCCTGTATGCACCATCAGAATGGAAAGATAATTCTTTTGTTGTTGTCACTGTTGTTGTTGGGTTTTTTTTCATTCTGTAGAAAATTGATGGAGTTCTGCAGACGAGGAGAATTACAGAAGAAATCACCTCAACTAATGAGTAAGTCATACCCTCCTGTTATCCCAGAAAAAGATGAAAGACTGCTGAATGTGCATTTTGTAGTCGGTGTGTCTCCGTTCAGAGCATGGTGTCCAGGGTTTCTTGCATGGCCATGGATAATTCATTACTGGAAGTTGATCACATGTGTGTAGCTAGAAGGATAGAGGGTGGGATGGGTCATGGATGTATGAATTTGAAGGTGATCCAACATTTAGAAAGAGAGGAGGTTAGTTACCGCCAAGGACATAGACAAACAAAGTACAGGACAAGATACAATGCATTTTGACCTCTTGGGTCTTGGTGTTATTTGTTCTTGCCTGAAGAAGACCCAAGAGGTCGAAATGCATTGCGTCTTGTCTTGTACTTTATTTGTCTATGTCCTTAGCGGTTACTAATCCCCTCTCTTTCTAAATTTTGCTTCATTTTCCGCCCACAGTCACTCCATTTTGAAACTTGAAGGTGATCATTTGTTGTTGTTGTTGTTTTTATTTATTTTATTTGGGGGGGGGGCAAGGGATATGTTATTCTAAGAGGAGCTTAACTTGTTGAAGAATCTATGAAAACAACAAACAACAACAACAGTTACATGTTTCTTTGCAGGTGTGTTTAATGTTTTAAAAAGAAATGTTTGAAGCAGGACTTATTTTCAGTGCGTCAGCAAATCACAGAATCTGAACAAAAAGGGAACAAGCTCTGTCCTTTCCCTCTTTCATGTTTAAATTTGTCTTTGATTTAGTACGCTTTACAGAAATGTGATCCAAGAAATCCTTATTGATTTGGAAGTCCGATACGTAGAACACATTGTATGGTTTGCTGGGAGTTAGGGGACAGCAGAGGCGTCAGACTTTTATTTTATTTTATTTATTTATTAATTTTTTTTTTGTTCCAGCGACATTGGAGCCCGTTTTGGTGAGTTTCTAAATAACCGTTTTTGTGTTCACTTGTTTTTATTTTCTTTGAAAAAAAAAAGTAACATTTTTGTAATTCTGGTATCTGAACAGACTGAATATAGGTTAGTAATTGTGTGATGATCAGCAATTTTCATTCTCTTGATGCTGAACAACATACCAGCTGGGTGTACTTATTTGTTTTTTGTCTGTGTCTCATGCATAGACACTTTAAACATGCATGAACAGGTATGCATGCACATGCATGCACGCATGCGCATACACACACACACACACACACACACACGCACACACACACACACACACACACACACACACACACACACACACACACACACACACACACACACACACACACACACACACACACACACACACACACACACACACACACACTCACTCACTCACTCACTCACTCACTCACTCACTCACTCACTCACTCACTCACTCACACACACACACACACACACACACACACACACACACACACACACACACACACACACACACACACACACACATACACACACACGCACTGCATGCACATGCACGCACACACACATACACACACACACACACACACACACACACACACACACACACACACACACACACACACACTGAAAAATCTCTTACTTTGAAGGTGTATCCCTTCAAAATGGAAGTGGAATGTGTCTTATGCTATATTTAGAATGATTGAACGTTGAGATCCTTTTCAATTTTTATGCTACTTGTGAAAAATGACAATGCCTATACTGATGTAGAAAGGTGCCATTCCCAGTTCATCAGCACCAAACATTGATCACAGTGTGTCCGTTGATCATTACTGCAGTGATGTGTGATATTTGGGTCTTTTGGGTCACTGACCCAGACTGTGGTTGAAAAACATATTGGATACAGTAACAGTGACTGCTGAGAGTAGAAGCATGTGAGAGCATGGCTTGTGTTGTCTGTGGTTTCAGAGAGGGATGCCTTGACACCCTGTTTGACCACGCCCCTGATAAGCTGAATGTTGTCAAAAAGGTGGGTAGACTTTGGAATAAAAAACACACTCCCCGTAGAGACTTTTCTGTACCTTATTAAAAGACTACACTATCTTTCATCACAGTCAGGGCCGGAATAGCTCAGTTGGTAGAGCACCGGACTCGTGATCCTGGGGTTGCGGGTTCTTTCGAATTGAACTATAAACCGAGGTTCCGCGTGTCAACACATGCACAACATCTTGCACACCTGAAAAATCCCATCACCAACTTTCAGAAGAGAAGGCCAGTTTGGCTGTTGGTATGGATGACACGTTACACATAGCATGCACCTTCCCCGAAGATGGAGTATGGCTGCTGCCTTAATGGTGAGATAAAAAAAAGGTCATACACACACAAAACTCCACTGCCTGTCTGCACAGGCAGTGTCCGCAGGAGTATCAGCCCGCGTACGCAGAAAGAAAGAAAGAGAATCATACTCATTCTTTTCGTGTGATGCGCTTCATGGGCTGTGTTTGCTTTCCTGTAACTCTGTGACATATTACAGACCCAGCTTCCATCAATTTGTTTTTTGCTTTTTGTTTTGGCTGTTTGTTTGTTTTGTTTTAAACATGACAAAATGAGACACAAAGTTTCTGTTGGATCACCGACAACATGATACATGTCAGTGTCATCTGATGTCTCAGCGAGATTCAGTGTGACGGGATAGGTAGGTCACTGACAGCATGATGCCTGTCAGTATTGTCTTTTGTCATGACAAGTGGCAGCGAATCAGGCAGGTCACTGATGACACAATGTTTTGCCTCTCCCCCTTCCCTCTCAGGATATGCTTTTTCACTTGAAAGAGAAGAGACTGGAAGTTTTTAAACAGCTTCCTCCTGATTATCACCTGCTCACAGCAGCAACAGGCGTGGCCCATCATGTTGGCTGTGGTGGTGCCAGTGTAAAATGTGGACCTACTAATACATTACAGGTCTCTTTTCAGAAGGGAAGATCAAGGCATTTCAGATGAAAGAAGAAATTTGTAAAAGATAAACTCACACTGTGGCATCGTGGTTAATGTTGCATATTCCTGGCTGGGAGGCTGTGGGTTCGATTTGCTGTCAGAGCCTTTTATTTTTTTAAGATTTTTAAGCCAAGACGAAACCTGAGTCGAGATTGCTGTGGCCTTAAATGGGTAGACTGGGACCACACAGTGGAGTTTTATCAACTTAATGGATGCATATCTGAGATTGTTGCTCAGATTTCCTGACCAACACTGCAGGTATCTGTGTCTCTTGGGCCTGGTTCATGCCTGGATATATTAATGAAAGTAAGCGTAGAGTACAGCCCTGTGATACAATCTGGGATCAAAATGGAACTCAATTGCATCATGTTCATCATCCTCATCCTCATTAGTCAGCAGAAAAAGAAGTTTCAAGTAGTGTGGCCTGTCATGCCCTGCTCTCATGGTGACCTCAGTATCAATTTCTTTTCCACCTCTGTGCCCTTGGTGGATTTGTGTTGAGGTGGTGGATACCAGAAAGTTCATGGTGATTGTCGTTGGATGGAGATGGTGGTGCCCTCTGTTGATAGACATTCACCCATGCTGGCTCCATGAGTAAGCAGTGATTGTCGTCAGTAGGGAACGTAGTGGGTGGTGTCCTGCAAATGTTGGATCAGAACAGGCACCACTGAACTCTGCAGAAGTGACTCAGCAGCAGCGCAGTGTCTCTTCTGGTGGTTTGCCTCATGATGACTTGACCTTGATTACTCCCTGTGGATTGCTGGTATTGGGGTTGTGGTGGAAAAAAGCTGGATGTGGCTTGGAGGGTGAGAGGGAATGAGCGGCATGGGGGTAAAGCCACTGAGGTGGCACAGACAGTGAAACAGCAAAAAAGAAAAAGGAACAAAAAGAACATTGTTGAGAACTTCTTCTTCTTCTTCTGCGTACACAGGCTGATACTCCTGTGGACACTCCCTGTGTAACAAGCAATGAATAAACCCAACTAGCCAACAAAGGGAGTGGAGTTTTTTATGTGTATGACCATTTTTGATCCCACCATTAAGGCAGCCATACTCCAGCTTTTGGAGAAGATGCATGCTATGTGTAAAGTGTCATCCATCACAACGGCCAAACTGGTCCTCTCTTACGAAAGTTGGTGATGGGATTTTATGTGTGTGCAAGTTGTTATGCATGCGTTCACACATGAACCTCGATTTATAGTGTCATTCGTAGGACTGTATGAGGAACGGAGTCAGAAACCAGTGTTAACTCCAAGGGAAAAAATCCCCCTGCACGAAGTGGCTGGGCGGAGATTCGAACCTGCAACTCCAAGATTACGAGTGCTGTGCTCTACCACTGAGCTATTCCAGTTCCCCCTGTTGAGAACAAATTGGGTTATATTGTTGCTGCTCATCCCACATGGATGAGAGGGCTGTTTTTTCTTGAAGTTCACAAAATTAACGCCTCTTTTTGTTGTTGTTGCTGAGGACAAAGATCTAGTCATTTTAACTGGTTGTGTTGCTCAAAAAAAAAAAGAAGGAAAAAAAAAGAAGTGATCATTGAATTTTAAGACGTATTCCATTGTGGTGTTATCAGGTGAATGAAGATAAGGTCCATCACACTGCTGTGTTTCCTTTTCACCATTGACTAGTGTGTAATCTGTTACGTCGAAGTCAGAGGACTTGATCTCTTGATATAAGCAGGAAAGAACTCAAATACACTTTGCAAGACATAGTACAGTGAGAGAGAAGACAGTGAGGGTCTGTCCATTAAAGTCAGTATACCAGCAGATTTGCCTCATATATAGCGTATAGACTGCATGTGTATATTATGCAATACAAGAGGTCATTTGTACAGTGAGCAAACTATGCCCATTAAGGCTCCGGACTAGTACTCATGACTAGCGGATATCTTGCAAACTGCATTTGCAAGAGAGATTGTGACCTAAAAGAGACTGACTGACATGCAAAACATCACAGGTGTCAGTAGTAAGTCTAAGGTATGTCTGTTCTGTTACTCTTGGATTCGTTCTATTAGGGAATAGGTGAACTGTAATAAGGCGCAACATGAAGCGATTGAAAAGAAAGGAAAGAAACTGAAACTGATTTGCTCTGGACTGATGACATGAGAGTTTAACAATAGCAAATAACTTAATGCAACATTGATTTGTGGCTCACTGGGTTTTTTAAAAAATAATGCTGGACAGTCATAACCCATGTGCTGTGGTTTTGTTGTGTTTCAGACTCTGGTCACTTTTTTGTCAATAAACAGCTGGTGAAGGTCAACTTGGAAGTGACTGACCTCGACACGCAGGTGAGGTTATTAGCACTGCTGTGACCTTCATGGATAGGCAGCAAAATGCATTGTAAGTGTAACGCTGTGTGGGTGGATGGAAAGAAAGGGGGGGGCAGATGGATGTGTCTAGAAGCAGTGCCAGCTTGCAGAAGAAAGAGACAGAAGAGAGAATTTTCAAGCAGAAATCATGATTTGGGAGGAGAAAGGGAGTGGGGGGAACCAAGAAAGTGAATATTGGCTGTTTGCATTCATTCGTACGTCATTGAGCCCAAGTGATTGTTCTCTGGATTGACGCTGGTGGCGAAGTGGATGGTGATGCATTGATATCAGTTGGATGTGGGAGAGTGTGAGGGTGGTGCGTTTGTGGTGATGCTGTTGTCTGTATTGCTATGTGATATGGAACTTTGTCATGATGACTGGTGTTTCCTGTCGTGCGTTCTGTATTGTGTTGGTTTACATGATTATGAAGTTCATTCTGTTTTCAGTTATCCTTGCCAGTTATGTAATTTGCAATGGTATTGGATGCTTAGAAATGATTATGATGAAACTTGTTTTGTGTGTTTATAGTAGTTTTGATGATGTTGTTTCCATGGAGACTGTACTTGGTGATGACAGTTGCATGTTTAACTCTTGCAGCCAGTTTTCTCTGTGTAAAGTTCAGACTGCGATGGAGCACACATCACCATGGTGCGGCTCAGTGTACATCTGCGATGATTTTCTTGACCTATCAGCAGATTTTTATTCTTACAAACAATTTTGCTGTGGGCGACTTTCTTGTTGTCATAGCATCTTTTGTGTCTGTACATTTTTGCTGTACAAGAGACCTTGAATTTCATCCAAAAGACATGATACTTAGACCATCCTTTAAACTTTAAATTCTCTACTTTGTGATGTTCCTGGGTTTAGTGACGTCAGTTGTACCAGCTGTGGTGTAGTATGCCTCATCTCAGAGCATTGGAATCCAAAGACGTGTTTCCTCCCACACTTAAGACATGTACACGCTGTGAACATTGATCATCAAAACTGACGAAATCTTGCTGGTGGCTCTGTCCTGCAATTTATGTGATAGAGGGTTCTGGTGATGTCATGGCTACAATGTTTACAATCAAGTTTTGGCCAATGCCGGTTGCTTCTATGTTGTGATGGGTCTTTTGAATCCAATAGGCTGTAGTTGACATTGCTAGCTGTGTTGATGATGGCTGTATTGTAGGTATGATGCTAGTTAGCAGTGACGGTGATTGCCATGTATATGATTGGATGTTGTGATGGTTGCTGTGTTTGTGGTACGATGTTGTCGTGCTGATTATTCAGTTATGTCATCTGATAATGACTGCTGTGTTGGTGTTATGATGTGGTCGTATTGAGTATAGCTGCTTTACAGTTGTGTGATTTAATGATGGCTGCTTGTTAGTGTTATAATGTGGTTGTGGTGATGACTGCTATGATAGTGTCACAATGTGGTTGTGGTGATGACTGCTATGTTAGTGTTATGATGTGGTAGTGGTGGTGACTGCTGTGTTAGTGCTATGATGTGGTTGTGTCATTGAGTACTGTGATATTATTTTATAGTGTGGCTGTGCCCATGACTGCTGTGCTAGTGTTACGATGTGGTTGTGGTGATGACTGCTGTCTTAGTGTTATAATATGTTAGTGGTGGTGACTGCTATGATAGTGTTATAATATGGTTAGTGGTGGTGACTGCTATGGTAGTGTTATAATGTGGTAGTGGTGGTGACTGCAATGATAGTGTTATAATGTGGTAGTGGTGATGACTGCTATGGTAGTGTTATAATGTGGTGGTGACTGCTATGGTAGTGTTATAATGTGGTAGTGGTGGTGACTGCTACATTAATGTTATAATGTGGTAGTGGTGGTGACTGCTACGTTAGTGTTATAATGTGGTAGTGGTGGTGACCGCTATGTTAGTGTTATAATATGGTAGTGGTGATGACTGCTATGATAGTGTTATAATGTGGTGGTAGTGGTGGTGACTGCTATGATAGTGTTATAATGTGGTAGTGGTGGTGACTGCTACGTTAGTGTTATAATGTGGTAGTGGTGATGACTGCTATGTTAGTGTTATAATGTGGTAGTGGTGGTGACTGCTACGTTAGTGTTATAATGTGGTAGTGGTGGTGACTGCTATGATAGTGTAATAATGTGGTAGTGGTGATGACTGCTATGTTAGTGTTACAATGTGGTAGTGGTGATGGCTGCTATGTTAGTATTATAATGTGGTAGTGGTGGTGACTGTTATGATAGTGTTATAATGTGGTAGTGGTGGTGACTGCTATGTTAGTATTATAATGTGGTAGTGGTGGTGACTGTTATGATAGTGTTGTAATGTGGTAGTGGTGGTGACTGCTGTTTTTAATGTTATACTGTGGTTGTAATGATGTCAGTTCCATGATGGAGAATCCTTGTGATGCTGAGGGGGATGTTGGTGCTGTGATGTGGGTGTGCTGTTGAATGCTGTGTTAGTATTATATAAATAATGTGGTTGTGGGGATGACAGTTCATTGATGGAGTGTACCAAATGATGCTGATGGGCTGGGAAATGTTGGTGTTTACAATGTGGTTGTGTCATTGAATGCTGTGTTAATATTATGTATGTAATGTGGTGATGACAGTTCCATGATGGAGTGTACCTGGTGATGCTGATGGGGCTGTTGGAGGGATACTTTGTGCCTCTTCACAACTTCCACCTCACTCCCACCAACTTTGAACAGAAGGTAGGTCATTTTTTCCTTTTTCATGATTTAAGTGCTACCCTTATTGAATGTGTTGGCCTTTGTCTTGTTTTGCTGAAAACACACATATACGCACGCACGCACGCACTTAACATTTTCATGTAGGCCTTGGTTGGCATGGGAGATTTTTGTCCCTTTTGAACTGATGCAAATTGTGCATTTTGCTCAAAGGCTTCCTTTTTATTCCCACAAATGCTGTGAGAAAATGGAGCTGAGTTCTGTAAGAATCCAACGGATGTGTCCTTCTGTTGGTTTGGAGTCTTCAAGCCAGTCTTCCAGCCTTGTACTTATGCGTTTTCTTTTGACGTTGTGACTGTTATGTGCTGTCTGTCTGTTGACATTGCGCTTATTGTGTGTCTTCTTCTGACATTGTTATAATGTGGATGCGGTGATGTACCACACTCCGCAGTGGAGTGTACCAAGTGGTGCTGAAGGGAGTGTTGGTGTTACAATGTGTTTGTGTTGTGGATTGCTGTGTTAGTGTTATATAATGTGGTTGTGGTGATGTCAGTCCCATGATGTGTTGTGTGTCTTCTTCTGACATGTTGCCTGTTGTGTGTCCTTTTCTGACATGGTGCCTTGTTGTGTGTCCTTTTCTGACATGGTGCCTGTTGTGTGTCCTTTTCTGACATGGTGCCTGTTGTGTGTCCTTTTCTGACATGGTGCCTATTGTGTCCTGACATGTTGCCTGTTGTGTGTCCTTTTCTGACATGGTGCCTGTTGTGTGTCCTTTTCTGACATGGTACCTATTGTGTGTCCTTTTCTGACATGGTAACCTATTGTGTGTCCTTTTCTGACATGGTACCTATTGTGTGTCCTTTTCTGACATGGTGCCTATTGTGTGTCCTTTTCTGACATGGTACCTATTGTGTGTCCTGACATGGTACCTATTGTGTGTCTTTTCTGACATGGTGCCTATTGTGTGTCCTGACATGGTGCCTATTGTGTGTCCTGACATGGTGCCTATTGTGTGTCCTGACATGGTGCCTATTGTGTGTCCTTTTCTAACATGGTGCCTGTTGTGTGTCCTTTTCTGACATGGTACCTATTGTGTGTCCTTTTCTGACATGGTGCCTATTGTGTGTCCTGACATGGTGCCTATTGTGTGTCCTGACATGGTGCCTATTGTGTGTCCTGACATGGTGCCTATTGTGTGTCCTGACATGGTGCCTATTGTGTGTCCTTTTCTGACATGGTACCTATTTTGTCTCCTGACATGGTACCTATTGTGTGTCCTTTTCTGACATGGTACTATTGTGTGTCCTGACATGGTGCCTGTGTGTGTGTCCTGACATGGTGCCTATTGTGTGTCCTGACATGGTACCTATTGTGTTGTCCTCTTCTGACATTGAAACACTTTACAGCAGACTCCATGTAAACCCTGTTCAGAGATGTCCCACCTGTCATGATCTTTGAGTTTCTGAAAGAGATTAACATTCTTCATCTGATCTAAGATTTTACGGAAGAAAGATTTTTACCAAAGTTTCTGGTACATTTTTGGAAGGTGTATTTTAAAGAGATGTATGAAAGGTGTTTTGGTTGTTTTTTTTTTGATGACTTGTGGGTTAACTTCAACATGGAGACAGCCCTGATATGGCCCTTTGTGGTCGGCTGGGCTATAAGCAACATTACCTTACCCTTCTGACATGGTACCTATTATGTGTCCTCTTCTGACATGGCACTGTCTTTATTATGTTAGAGTGGTTTGTGTCTGTCCTGAGTTGGTTTTATTGTGTTTATATGCCATGTTATGTCAGTGTATTCAGATCTTTCATATGTGAGTGTTATTGGGTCTCTCTTCTGTGAGTGTATTTATGTCCCTGTTCCCTCAGTGTTGTTACTTTTTATTGTCAGTATGTTTTGTGTTCATTTCTGTCTGTGTATTTTGTGTGTGTGTCCTTCTTCAATCTCTTTTTAAATGTATTTGTGTATATCCCTGTGCTCTGAGTGTTTTTTAAAATCTGTTTTTGTTGTTCTGTCAGTCACCTTTCATGTATTTTTGTCCCTCTTCTGTCAGTGCAACTAGCATTTCCCTTGTTCAGTCCTCTGTTCAGTGTGATGTTCCACCCAGCCACAAGAGGCATTTAGTGGACAGTCTTTCTTTCTTCTGATTTGCCAACATCAAAGCTTATAAATGCAAACTGCTCCTGCATCTGGATACATTGCTGTTTCACTAGTTTGTGGACTGGGATGCCGCAGCATCTTCCTGTATCGTTGTTGTGAATTTTGCTCTTTCTCTTCTGAAACCAATGAGTTGGTTGCTAGATTGAGGGATGGTAGAACCGGACATTCATTTGAACTGTTTGTTAAAAATCTTGAAAAACAGAAAAGTCGGTTTAGAACTACTTGAAAATTACCACATTCTCTCTCTCTCTCTCTCTCTCTCTCTCTCTCTCTCTCTCTCTCTCTCTGGATCTCTCTCTGTCTCTCTCTCTCTCTCTCTCTCGGATCGCTCTCACTCTTCTTCTGGATTGCTCTCTCTCTCTCTCTCTCCTCTTCTCTCTCTCTCTCTCTCTCTCTATCTCTCTCTCTCTCTCTCTCTCTGGATCGCTCCCAGCCCTCCCACCCTCCCTCCCTCTCACACCCCCTCCTCAGTCATAAAGCAGCAAAAACAAAAAAAGGCAAAATGATTCAATATTGCAGCTCATGATTGAAGTCCTGCAGATGGTGTATTGTGGTGTGTGTGTGGGTATTGAGCTACTGTTTGTCAATCATAATTGCCATGATGAATAGAGAAGTTCAATACAAAAAAAGATAATGACATGTAAAAACGGCTGACATGATAGATGCAGAGCGCAGCTGGAAATAAACCACTGCCAAACAATTCATTAAATGTACAAATGGCATTAGAGCATAAATAACAACGACAACAACATTGAAAACTGCAAAGAAAAAAGTTGGAGTAATTCCGGTGACAAAATTGAAGTAAGAAACAGTAGTCGTCAGTTTTGTTAGACTTTTTTTATGTATGCATTTTCTTTATCATATATTCATTCATGGCAGTTGTTCATTTATTTGCTGACTATTTGTCTCTCCACTTATGAATTTTCATTGTTTTTGTTTGTGTTGCTTTAAGAACTTCCTGTAGTGTGTGGTGTCTGGATTCGCTGACAGCAAGCTGTTGCTGTATCCTGTATAGTGCTGGATTGGATGACTCTTTACTGTGTCCTGTAATTTTGTTGTATGGTGTGTGTTTCACACAGTGCTCACGCCCTGGAGAACATAGTCAAATCCCAGAGTGCCATTGTTCAGTCTGTACTGTAGAGTGTGAAGGGAGAGTGCTTTGTAGTACTAGGAGAGTGTTAGTCAGTGAAACCATGGTCTGTGTATCATGGGAAGTACTTTGCCTGTCTGCTAGAATTAGGAGAGTGTTGTTCAGTGAAACCATGGTCAGTTTATCGGGAAGTACTCTGTCTCTCTGCTGGAATGAGGAGAGCGCTGTTCAATTAAAGCATGGTCTGTTTATTGTGGGAAGTACTTTGCCTGTCTGCTAGAATTAGGAGAGTGTTGTGTCAATGAAACCATGGTCTGTTTATTGTGGGAAGTACTTTGCTTGTCTGCTAGAATTAGGAGAGTGTTGTTCAATGAAAACCATGGTCTGTTTATTGTGGGAAGTACTT
>JADBJO010019911.1:0-7500 GCA_016801955.1 Conus betulinus | reverse complement strand
CACTGTAGAATGATTGTGCTTGTGAACAAGTTTACACAGTGAAAACCATTCAACAGCAGTCTCAGGTGCCTCCCTCTCCCCCCACTTCTCCACCCTCCCCTCCCCCCCTTCCCCTCCCCATGGGAATGCTGAGTGCTTCTTAAGTATGAACTGCATTCCCAGGGGAAATTCTCTGCTTATTAATTCCTCTTTTCTTTAACTGTCTTCGACTCCAGCTATTTTTTGTTTGTTTTTTATTGTTTTTAAGAGTCTGTCTTTACTGTCATTTATAACATTTTACCCTTGAGGCCTTTTCATGAGTCTATTGTAGAAAGTATGTGAGCGTTTTTCTCAAGTTACACAATACATTCCTGCTTTCGTATGTGTGCATGTGTGTGTGTGTGTGTGTGTGTGTGTGTGTGTGTGTGTGTGTGTGTGTGTGTTTGTTTTATCATTATCAGACAGCAATGCAGTCATGCTGTTCACTTTGTCTGGAGTGGACATTAGCTCAGTGATCTGCAGTTTGTTTCTTCATGAGGCCATTTCATGTACTATTTTATAAGACTGTTCGGGGTTTCTTTTTGTTTTTTTGTAGTTTATTTACTTTTTTGTTGTCAAAACTGTAAATGATAAACAAAGCAGAATGGTTGGCACTTCCAGCACAGCTTAGTTAGATCTCTTCTCCCCTATGATGTGGAGGTTATTTTGTGCCCCTCTCCAGTCTGCTTCAAGTGTATGTGTGTCCCTCTACTGTCCCCCTCTTCTGGCAGTGTATTTTGTGCCCCTCGCCAGTGTACTTCAAGTGTATTTGTGTCCTTCTACTGTCCCTCTTCTAGCAGTGTATTTGTGCCCCCCTCCAGTCTACTTTATTGTGTCCCCCTCTTCTGGCAGTGTATTTTGTGCCCCTCTCCAGTCTACTTTAAGTGTATATATGTGTCCGTCTGCTGTCACTCTTCTGGCAGTGTATTTTGTGTCTTGATGATTCAGCAGGGAAAAAAGACAGAAGTAGTGTGGGGGGGAAAAGCCACAGAAAAGTCTCAGAGGGAAACAAAAATGTTACCACCACCACCACCCCCCACTCCGAAGTCGGAGTGTGCCTGCCCATGGAGGTTGGCTGCCATTGTAGCCAGTGGTGTGCATGGTGGAGATTGTTGTCTTCATCATTTGATCCTTTTTTCAGGACAGTTGTTTGTTGTTGTGTTTTTTTTCTCTCTGTGTGGAAAGAGCCCTGATGAGAACCCTGAATACTCCAGGCTGGATAGGGCTATGAAATTCATCTGGAATAGTCTTGAGGCAGTCGTGAAAATTGGTGTCCTAAAATGGGAAGGGGTTTTAACTGGCATTCATATTTATGGGGACCTAGGTGGGAGGGGCAGTAACCTGGGAGGTCGATCTTTTGTAGACAGTGAGAAAGACGTGCATGGAAAACATCTTGAAAGGGAAAGAATCTGTAGTTAGACAATCTGTACGGGAGGTGGGTTCGTTGTTCAGAAGGAACTAAGTATGTAGATGTGTATATTGATTGATAAACTGCATTAATTGATTAAAAAAGAAAAGAGTTGGGAGCGAATGATAGATTAAGAAGACAGGATGCAAGCTGTGTGTTTTGTATGCTCACTGTTGATTTTTTTGTGGTTGTTTTTTTTGTTGTTGTTTTTTTTTTGTGTGGATTATAACATGCACACCAAAGATGAGAAAACACCAGTGATGATTTCTGTTTGTCTTTTGCACATGAAACACGTGCAGACAACACGACATACATGCACTCCACACACACACACACACACACACACACACACACACACACACACACTGATCATCAGGCCTTTAACCTCTTGTCTGCCACCAAGGAACTCGCTCATCATGACCATTGTGTCATTGTTTTAACCTCTTGTCTGCCACCAAGGAACTCACTCATCCTGGTCATCTTAACATTATCTTTAACCTCTTGTCTGTCACCCATGGAACTCAGTCATCCTGACCATCTTACCATTGTTTTTTAACCTCTTGTCTGCTACAAGGAAACTCACCCATCCTTGCCCTCTTAACATCTTTAACCTGTTGCCTGCTCCCATGGAACTCTCTCATTCTGACCATCTTGTCATTGTGTTCACATACATTGTCTGCTACCAATAAAACTTGTTCATCTCCAGTTGAATGCAGGTGACAGCCCCATGAAAGGAAGTATTCCAGAAGAAAAAAAAAAAATCAGAAGTGAACGCCAGTCTTTCTAGTTCAACTAGAGTTACTTTTTCTCAGTTTATGGGTCAAGCAAATAGGTCAGTCTAGAATGTCAGATATTAGATTTGAAGAGTACACCAGTGTAAGAGTTGGGATATTGACTGTCTGCATGACAGGCACACCATTTCAACCTCATATTTTGGCATTTTTCTGTCTCAGAGTGAACTGTTCAATTGACCAGTAGGGCTCCGTCTTGGGTTTAGGCTGTATCAGGCCAATTGACATAGGCTGAAACATCAAGGCTACATCAAAATGTTGTTACGTTCAGCATAGTTACGCAGGGATTGTCTTCAGTTATGACAAACTTCTAGCATCACATTATCAGTCTCCAAGATCCTCTGAAGGTGGAGTGTGGCTGCCCATGTGCCGGGGGTAATCAAAAACGGTCACACACATAATGTTCTCATCCCCAGTTGATGCATTTCTGCCATAGTGTTCAAGTACTTTGGCTGTTTGGGTGACACCTAGAGTCTTTTAGCCAGGGTACAACAATAACAACAACAACAACGACTGGTAGGGCTGACTTGCTTTGGGTGTACCTGCCAGTAGTATCTGTACATTGAAAATGGCAGGGTCACGCTCACTGCATGTGGTTGCCGATACAGATTACCTTCCTTGCAGATTTCCAAACATCGTCTTTTTTTTTTTTTAATTCAGTTCTTTATATAATTAAAAGGATTTTATTGTTTTCAAAAGATAGAAATAAATTTAACCCTTTTTTTTTTTTCTTTTTCTTTTTCTTCTTTCTTTACTAGTGTAACTGCTCTCCACAGTGAAATGCATCTAACGTGGTTCAAATTCATATGCAGTGGATGAAACAGCTGCAAATATGATGGTTTCCTGTCTTGGTATGATTTTAGATGAATTCAGTTGGAAATTTAGCTTTACAAATTGGTGAGACACTGGAATTGTACAAATCGGTGAGACATTGGAATTGTACAAATTGGTGAGGCAATGGAATGGATTGTACAAATTGGTTAGACATTGGAATTGTATAAATTGGTGAGACATTGGAGTAAGAGAGCTTTACAGAGTGGTGAGACATTGGAGCTTTACAAATGGGTGAGACATTGGAACTTTACAGATCAGTGAGACATTGGAACTTTACAGATGGGTGAGACATTGGAACTTTACAAATGGGTGAGACATCGGAGCTTTACAATGGGTGAGACATTGGAATTGTACAAATTGGTGAGACATTGGAGCTTTACAAATGGGTGAGACATTGGAGCTTTACAAATGGGTGAGACATTGGAATTGTACAAATTGGTGAGACATCGCAGCTTTACAAATGGGTGAGACATTGGAATTGTACAAATTGGTGAGACATCGGAGCTTTACAAATGGGTGAGACATTGGAGCTTTACAAAGTGGTGAGACATTGGAGCTTTACGAAGTGGTGAGACATCACAGCTTTACAAATGGGTGAGACATCGCAGCTTTACAAATGGGTGAGACATTTGCAGCTTTACAAATGGTGAGACATTGGAGCTTTACAAATTGGTGAGACATCAGAGCTTTACAAATGGGTGAGACATTGGAGCTTTACAAATTGGTGAGACATTGGAGCTTTACAAAGTGGTGAGACAACGCAGCTTTACAAAGTGGTGAGACATCGCAGCTTTACAAATGGGTGAGACATCGCAGCTTTACAAATGGGTGAGACATTGGAATTGTACAAATTGGTGAGACATTGGAGCTTTACCAATGGGTGAGACATTGGAGCTTTACAAATTGGTGAGACATTGGAGCTTTACAAAAGTGGTGAGACATCGCAGCTTTACAAATGGGTGAGACATCGCAGCTTTACAAATGGTGAGACATGAGACATTGGAGCTTTACAAAGTGGGTGAGACATTGGAGCTTTACGAATTGGTGAGACATCAGAGTTTTTTACAAAATGGTGAGACATTCAAACATGGCTGAAATTAGTGGCAAATTCAATGGTGCTGAAACTCCCAGTACTCCAGGGGGCTCACACTGTCAGCTGCCTTTGACATGTCAACATGTTACTAAGTATAGATCCACAGCCAGCCTGTGGACTTCTGAATGGCCGCGGTGAGGCGAGAGCTCTGAGCTCGGATTGGGAAACTTCTGTTTGTATTCTGTGCGTCTTACGTGACAAGCGGAATTCTCACTGTCCGTGTGAAACGTGCTCTTGTTCTGGTTGTGTAAGTGTAGTGCTGGATAGGTCTCATGCCCCCCCCCCCCCCACACACACACTTTTTTTTGGGATGGTTACCCCCCTCCCTCCCCCCCCCCCCCCCCCCCCCCCGCCTACTGTGTGCCTTAAGGTGGTGTTGTGCTGGTGGCTTTAGTGTAGTGTTATGTGGTCCTCCCCCTCCCCCCTTCCCTTTCCCCACCCTCCTGAGATGGTTAGTTTGCCGTGTCGTCTGAGGTAATGGCGGACAATAACCTTTATGTAATCTTATCTACATTTCTGTCAGTCTCTTTGCCTCAGTCTATCTGTCTGACTGTCTGTCCTGTCTCTCTTTCTCTCTCTCTCTGTCTCTGTCTCTCTCTCTCTCACCCACACCCACACCCACACCACACACACACACACACACACACACACACACACACACACACACACACTTTTTTTTTTTTTAATTACTACGCGTATTTACTCAGATCAGTGTTCAGTGGTTTATTTAACGTCCGTTCACCATTGACGATATTAGAAAGTATTTACTCATTAAGCAGCAAAATGAATACAAAAACAGATCACAAAACAAAAGCTGACAGTGCACACACCTAAAAATAGTCTTCGTCTCAAATAGATCACAGTAATGTGGGCAATCCTTCACTTGTCTAAGTAGCTCTTAGGCTTCACATTTGTTCATTGCTGTTACCCGCCATCATACTGTCTCTCTCCTTCACACGTACACACACACGCACGCACACACACGCATGCATGCGTGCGTGCGTGCGCGCGCGCACGCACGCGCGCACCCCCCCACCCACCACCCACCCCACACACACACATGTGCGAGTGAGAAACTCCCTCCTCTCATTCCCCACTACTCCCTACTACTACCTCCCCTTATGTATTACCCTATCCCTAATCTCCCCCGCCCCCCCCCCCTTCCCCCCCCCCCCCCCCTCCCCGCAACCCTCCACCATTTCCCACCCAACCCTTCCCTACCTCACCCCTCCCCCCCCCCCCCCCCACTCCAACCCCATCACCTACACCACCACCACCACCCCCCACCCTCGCGCCCCCTCAAGTGAAGGACACCAGCAGTGGTCGCCCTCCACCGGTGAAGTGTGGCCTGGATGACCTCTCTCTGTCTTATCTGCCGCCATCTGAAGAGGAAGGGAGGGGGGGGGGGAGGGAGGGGAACCCTTTTACCTCCAACTCCCTTTTTTCTTGTACACCCCCCCCCCCCCAACCCTCCCCTTCCCCCTCCTCCTCCTCCTCCCCCCCTATCCCTCCCTCAGGCCTCCCCCCCCCCCCCTCCTTCAGAAGCTCTCCACGGTGAATTGTTATCAGGCGCCACATCGCCCGTGGCCACACTTGGGCCCCAACGAGGCAGCCAAGCAGGGGCGTGTGGCTCCCGCGGTTCAAGTCCTCCTCCTTTCTGCCCTCTTCTAGATTGTGATAGTATTGGGGGGGGGGGGGGGGGGGGGGGGCTCGACTTCTCGTCTCTGGCTTTCTCTCTCTTTACCTCACTGTGCAGTGAAATCCACTTTTATCTTTTTTTTTTCTTTCTTTCTTCTCTCTTCATCTAATAAATTATGGAATCCCCCATCTCGCACCTTTTTTTGTTTGTTTGTTTGTTTGTTTTTCTCCTCTTCCTCTCAACTGCTAACATCCCTCCCCCACCTCCTCTCTCTCTCTCTCTCTCTCTGAATCTCTGTCTCTCTCTATCTCTCCGTCTCTGTCTCTCCCCCCCCCCCCCCCCCTCTCTCTCTGTGTCTCTACCTCTCTCTCTCTCTCTCTGCCTCTCTCTGTCTGTCTGTCTGTCTGTCTCTGTCTGTCTGTCTCTCTCTCTCTCTCTCTCTCTCTCTCTCTCTCTCTCTCTCTCTCTCTCTCTCTCTCTCTCCCTCTCTCTCCCCCCACCCCCCCCCCCGTCCTTCCCCCCCTCCCTCCCTCCCTTACTCTCTTTTTCTTTTTTGTCTTCCTGGTTACTGTGAAATGCCCTGCTCCCCCCCCCCCCTCCCCCCCCCCCCCCTGTCTTCTCTACTATACTGTGGAATCCATTTCTGGGTCGTAACCTTCTTCTCTCTCCGTCTTCTTCTTCTCTTCCTTGCTACTGTGGTATCCAATTCTTTCCTTTTCCTTTTTCTTTTTGTACTCCCAGTCTTAAAGAACAGGGAGTACTTTACAATGGAAACGAACAAATGCTCTGTGTGTGTGTGTGTGTGTGTGTGTGTGTGTGTGTGTGTGTGTGTGTCCGTGGTCAGAATGTGTTCTGCTCGCTCCAGACAAAACTTCTAGGCCGATCTTTCTGAAAAATTGTAGGTGTGTTCTTTATGGGTCACGGATGATGCCCGATGTTTTATTTTACCAGAATAGCCGTTACTAACGGCTTTTTTAAAATGAGTATCTCAGAAAGTACTTGGCCGATTTATTACCTCAGTGATGAAATACATTATGACGCATGTTTGATTGTGACGTTTTTTTAATACATGCGTATTCCCAGACAAACTGGGAGTACGTTTTCTGCATTGCATCTTGTTTTCTCCCTCCTCCGCTGTTCCATAAAATCCACGTCGTTTGCTCAGTCTCATTCTCTGTGTTGTAAAGTCCATATCTCTCTCTCCTTTTTTTTATTTATCATCTGTAGTGTGAAATGTCCTGCTGTCTCCTTTTCCCCTCTTTATTGTGAATTCTCTCTCTCTCTCCCCCCCTCTCTCTCTCTCTCTCTCCTCCCCCCCCCCACCCCACTCTCTCTCTCTCTCTCTGTGCTGTGAAAATTCTGTCTTTCCTCCCTTTCTTTTTGTCTCTTCAGTGTCATTCTCTCTCTCCCCCTTTCTCTCGCTCTCCCTCCCTCCCTCCTTCCCAGTCTGACTGTATATCTGTATTTCCCTCTCTTTCTCTCCCTCTCTCTCTCTCTCTCTCTCTCTCTGACTCTTTCCCTCTTCCTTACCGATGTGTGAAATGACCTTTTGTCGTTTTTCCCTCTTTCTCTTGTGCAGTCGTTTTTTCCTCTTTCTCTTGTGCAGTGACCTCCCCTCCTCCTTCTTCCCTCTTTAAGCTTTCTGTTGACAGTGAACTTATTTCCTCTGCCTTTGTCCTCACGTGAAATTTTGTTCCAACCTGTCTTTTTCTCTGCC
>JADBJO010019910.1:25000-32330 GCA_016801955.1 Conus betulinus | reverse complement strand
ACCGAACACTGACGAAGACAGTGGGAGATGAAATAATGGGCAAATTCATGGAGAGAAAAGAGGGGAACACTGATCAGAACCTAGGAACTAGACAGACAGACCGACCGACCAACAGAACAAATCGACCGATGCTGGAAATACGTTAACCACACACAAGTGACAGTAGGTGAGAGATTCTGTTCTCTCTCTCTCTCTCTCACTCTCCACCCATCTGCCTGTCTCTCTGTGTCTCATTGTGTGTGTGTGTGTAAGAGAGCTTGTTCTTCTGTCCGTCCTCTCTCTCTCTCTCTCTCTCTGTCTGTCCTCTTTCTCTCGATCCTCCCTCTCTCTCACGTCTCTCGGCTGAAAAAACAGTAAAAGACAAGAGATACCTTGCCCGAGAGGACCAATTATATCAGTAACAATACAGCAAGCACAAAGACCACCGACATAAAAAGGCACAATAAAACTCAAATCAAACCGCACAAACAGCAAGAGCCGTTCGAAAGAGGGACGCAGAGGCCACGCGTTCACGCCCTTCCAGCACACACACACACACCACACACACACACACACACACACACACACACACGGAACTGCTCCCCCGTCTCCTGCCAATTTAAAAAGGCAGAGATAAAAAAAAAAGAGCCGAACGTTGGAAGCTTCGTGGACGGGACATGAGAGCGAAGGAGAAAGAAGAAGGGCACAGGCCACGTCTCACGTGGTGTTCATGGGCGAGGTGAGGTACATAGTCACGCAGCCCCGGAAGGACGCCCTCAGGGTGACGTAGGCCTGCACGTGCTCCAGGTAGTTGACCTCGTCCTTCGTGCCCGCGCACCCGTCCGAGTGAATGCTCATGCGGATGCTCTTGCCGAAGGAGAACTCACTGCAACAACAAACATATCACGTCACGGACAATCAGGCCAGGCCCAGCATGCAGGGGAGATCATTCATCCTGAATATCACATTGCCTCTCCGCTACCACTACAAGAGCGGGGGGCGGGGGGGGGGGGGGGGGATTAGTCTAGTGTTAATATTCTGTCGTGTCTGAGAGCTTTTTGTTCGATTGTTTTTGATTTGTTTTGTTTTGTTTTCTCGTTTTGTTTTGTTCAGGGTTTTTTTTGTTGTTGTTTTTGTGTGTTTTTTTTCCGCGTTTCCTTTCTTTTTTTGTGGGCCCTCCAGCCTCCATTTTTTTTTCCCGTTCCATTTTTTTTTTTTTTTGGCTGTTCACTTTCTTCCCTTTTTTTCCTTTTTTAACAGTGGTTTTCGTTTATTTTGTTTTGTTTTCGTTTCGTTTCGTTTTGTTTTGTTTCGTTCGGTTTCGTTTGGTTCGCTTTGTTTTATTTATCTGCGCTGCAAAAGACGCTTCCACCTGTTCTATTTGACTCTGTCAGACAGAGTACTCAAATCTATTTACCGGATTTCAACCAAAATTGATGTAAGACGGAACTGGCCCAAGAGGGAACCAGGTGAACTTGGGTGCCCTCTGGTGGTACAAATCGACATCAGAGGGCTTGTTCAGCAGTGACCTCTTCAGCAAGAGGTTTGGCACATTTCACACTGAACATAAGCATCGTGATGTTAGTGTCTACGAATTGGTAACTGTCTATCAAGTCACATCCACACAGATCGATATCAATCAATCGGTTCATTGCAATAGAAAAAGGGGCAAATTGTAGCTGGAGCCAAATCCAGAGAAAAAAAAATCCAGATGAAGCGTTTGGAACGCAAATTAACAAATCCATAGTCACTACGTGATGGGAAAAAAAAACGCAGACGAATACATTCTCTCACATATAACAGAACAAACGTAACCTAGCCACCTGAACTCACTGGCAAGTATGCCCGCCACCGATAGACATTAGAACAACAACAACAACAAGAAAAAAAAAAAAAACGAAGTAAAACTGACCAATCTGATATGCAGACATGTTTAGAGACGTATCATTGAACTGAAACGAGGCTGAGAGAGACGGGGGGAGGGAGGGGGAGGGGGGGGGGGGGAGGGAGGGGAAGAAAGAAAGGGGGAAAAAAAAAGAAAAGAACAATTCAAAAAGGCATATAAAAAACTATATAAAGGAAAACTGTCAATGAAGAGAAGCATGTGACGCACTTACAGACGACGAGAGAGAGAGAAAAAAAAAAAAAGAGAAAAAAAAAGAAAGCAGGAATGCTTCTTGACCTGCATGCAACTGACTGGAAAAAATAAACCAACACACACACACACACACACACACACACACACACACACACACACACACACGCACATACCCACGCACGCACGCACATACACGCACACGCACACAAGCACACACACACACACACACACACACACACACACACACACACACACACGCACGCACGCACGCACGCACGAACGCACGCAAGCGCGCTCGCTCGCTCACACACACACACACACACACACACACACACACACACACACACACACACAAAAAAGTGTACCAACGCGAACTAAATAAAATCAATATATTTATGAAGGAAAATGGACTTTCTTTATCATTAGAAAAAACACATATGGTACTTTTTAATTCGGGGCATAACCCAGAAAAACTGCCTGATTTCACTATGGGTGGCAGTGTCATTAATTATTTAAAGCGTAAGGTTTCTAGCTGTTTATTTATCATCCAAACTTACGTGGAATCAACATATAGACTATATATTAAATAAAGCCAGAAAAGCTTTAAATTTTCTCAAAATTATTAGTAAACAGCGATGGGGTCAAGGCACAAAAGCACTTTTATGACTGTCTTGCTAATTCCTTAGTTCGTTCGCGTTTAACCTACGGCCAGGAATCTTCTTTTAGTGCACCAAACATTTTATTAAACAAACTACAAAGTATAGATTGTAAAGCCTTTAAACTGGCACTAGGAGTGCCGACTCATGCTTACAATCTTGGATCTAAAGAAGCAGGAGTTTCCTCTTGATGAACATAGGAAAATCTCTGCAGCTAAGTTTGTATTAAAATCCTTTGCACATAACTCATTCTGTAATGAAGAAACAAAGTTAAATTCTAAGCATGACTTTTGTTAACAGGGCTAAGACAATACATTGTTTGCAACCAATTAATTCGTTTGTCTCCAACATGATTAATTCTACAGAATTAAAAAGTAAAAAAAATAGCAATTAAGCCATTTTTTTACCTGTACCATCTTGGGAACAAATTAAACCTACTTTTGACATTGATCATACAGAATTGAGCAAAAGTCAATCTCCAAACGTTCTGAAAAAATTTAGTTAATGATCACATGGAAAATTACTATAGTGATTACATTAAAATATTCACAGATGGATCTGTACTTGATAATGGCAATGCAGGTTCAGCATTTGTAATTCCTACTATATGAAAGTCAACGATATCATATAGGTAATCACTATTCAGTTTTTTACTGCAGAGTTGTTAGCTATTTTGAGCTTTACACCATATTGAGGAGTTACCTATGAATAGTTGTAAAATATTACTCTGTGTAGATTCCAAATCGGCATTACAAGCTATCAAAGATCAAAATGCCAAAAAAACGTCTTGAAATGATACTAGAAATCAGACATGTAATTCATCAGTTGGCATGTAAAGACATTAGTGTAACTTTTTACTGGGTTCCTTCCCATTGCGGAATATATGCCAATGAACTGGTTGATAGAGCAGCTAAAAGTGCAGGACGTAATACTGAAGGGGCAATTCTAATTAACATAAATCTAGATCTGCACGAGTATTATAATCACATTGAAAAACTAGCAAAAGATAAGTTTGATAACATGCTGAAGACATCAGATAGCCATTATTCACACAATTGTATAAAAAGCGTCAGCACAATAAATTCCAAATTAATTTTAAATCACATATCTGATACAAGTTCAAGACATATTAGTTCTCTGATGTTCAAAATTCGTTTAAATGCTTTTAAAAACAAAATTTTCTAAAGATATTAAATGTGTATGTGGAAATCAAATTTCTGTCAGCCATCTGATTTTACACTGTCCGGGTATCAAAGAATTAATGACGAAAACTACAGGGGATTTACTGACTCGTCAAATACCATTAACTGTTCAGGAAGTGTTAAATGACTTCCATCTTCTTAAATGTTTCTCAGAAGTTTTACACCTTAGTCCTATTGGTCTTTTCCTTTGAATAGTTAATTTATTGTTGGATTCAATTGTTGTTATACTAATCTTCTGTTAATTGTTAAGTCACGTTTGATATAGATAGTAAACTTCACTTCCTTTCTAATAATTCTGTCATTTTCAACAATTCATATCCCATATAAAGCTTGATCATTATATGGAATTGTAGGTGTAGGCATGTAGGAAAAACATATAATTTTTACTACCACACACTCTCCCCCCCCCCCCCCCCCCCCCCCCCGTCTAATATCACTTAAGGGTGAACAGATGTAAAACTAAAGAACGAACGAAAGAACGATCACACACACACACACACACACACACACGCGCGCGCGCGCGCACACACACTCTCCTATCTGTTAAGTTACATGTCTTTTTTGTGGGGGGTATTCAAACGTTTCTCGGTGTATAAACGTTGACATTTCGGGTATTTTTTCTTTCCACCCTTACAAGGGCATCCACCATGTCACCCCACCGGTTATCTCCGACACCGAAGGAACTATACAGATGATGGTATTTATTTAGAAAAAAAAAAATGTACATGGGAAATAAATCTTTCATCCCGTGCTTACTATTACTTCCCTTGGCAGCTACAAAAATTATTATTTTCACCCACAAACTACACTCAAAGGCAGATACAGGATGTGTTTTGGCTGTGACGGAGGTCTACGCTTTCTCATTTGCCCTATCAAATATAATGTTCGTACTTAGATAATAACAACAACTATAATAATAATAATAATGATAATTATATCAATAATTTCAACGCCCTGCCTACCTTGCGCAGAAGAGATCTAAGCTAAGTGAAAAATTTCGTTCATTGTCCTATTTGTGTCTTGCCTAAAGAAGACCTAAGAGGTCGAAACGTGTCGTGTTTTGTCTTGTGATTCGTTTGTCCACGTTCTCTCTTGGCAGTTCGCTAACATTTATTCAAGATTTGTTATTCGCTAACATTTATTCAGATTTGTTATTCGCTAACATTATTCAAGATTTGTTATTCGCTAACATTTATTCAAGATTTGTGTTATGACAATAATGATAATAATAAAGCGCCTTGCCAAAGGTTCTAGGCGCTGACAATCCACACTCTGGTGTACACAACGGGCTGCCTACCTGGGTAGTGCCGACTGAAGAGCTGCCAGCTGGCGCTTCATTCAGTCGTTTCCCGTGTCATCCAGTCAATATCGTTCCTTCAATTTCTTTTAAGTCCTTCATTCTTTCCATTTCTCGCGCAGGGTACATGCTATGTATAACGTGTCATCCATACCAACGGCCAAACTGGCCTTCTCTCCCCGAAGGTTGGTGATGGGATCCTACGTGTGTGCAAGGTATTATGCGTGTGTTCACACACGGAATCTCGGTTTATAGTCTCCTTCGAAGGACTAACTGGGAAATGTAGTCAGAACCAATGTTAACACCGAAGGAAAAATCTCCCTGTAACGAAACGGCTCGGTGGAGATACGAACCTGCAACCCCAGGATCACCAAGATTACGAGTCCGGCGCTCTACCAGCTCAACTCCGGCCCAGACTAAGCTTTTCGGCATAATCGCCAGACTAGTCACAGCCCGTAAAAGTACATATAATATATGTATATATTCTGTCTACCCTTGTGAATAGGGGGGAAACTATTTTAAGGATACTGCGTATCCAGCTGTCAAGTGTCTTCAAAGACTATGCCGGCAGGCAGAGTTCATTGGCCTTCAGAGAATAAACTGAAGTAACACCCACCCACCCTCCCCCTTCCTTGCTCTCTCCCGCTCCCTGTCTCATGCCTTTGTAGACGTTGAAGTTTGGTTGTCTGTCAACTTACCGTCTTTCGTACTTCGTATGTAATTTAGTATGGCACGACTTCTCTCTCTCTCTCTCTCTCTCTCTCTCTCTCTCTCTCTCTCTCTCTCTGTGTGTGTGTGTGTGTGTGTGTGTGTGTGTGCGTGCGTGCGTGCGTGCGTGCGTGCGTACGTGTGTGTGATATTTGCATCCAGATAGGCTGAATATGATCTTTGTTGCCTCCGAAAGTGCAGATTCGATGGTAAAATGAATGTTGCCACCGTCCTGTAATGTAAATATTAAATCTAAAACCATCATACATCGTGTGGCTCCTTCCAACGTTTTATGTGCAAATGTGTGTGTGTGTGTGTGTGTGTGTGTGTGTGTGTGTGGTGTGTGTGTGTCTGTGTGTAGGGGGGAGAGGGCAAGAGGAAGGATGGGTGGTTGTAGGACAAGGGCGGAAAGGCGGGGGGCAGAAAGGGAGAGCATCTGGTATGAGAAGGTGTGAGGAGGGACGAGGGGGGGGGGGTGGGGGGGGGGGGCTGGGGCCACACACACACACACACACACCGCATAGATGAGTGCGTGGCCATACACGAGACGGGAGTGGGGAGGGGGAGAGTTTTCATTGGTGGTGAGGCAAATTACGGCCCTTGCCCTGGGTCTGTTCTCAGAAAGGCTCGTGCTTATCCTTTCAGTTCCATCAACGTATACGAATAAACAGTAGGAGTAGTGCTTTCATTTTACGTCTTATCATAAAATGATGCGATGTGACACGAGCGCGAACGGGTATTGTGATGTGCACTTGTACTTGAAAATGTTTGTTGTTGCTCACATGTCTCATCCAGGAAGCTTTGGACGAGAATGTCAATAAACATTTCATTTCGTTTAAATTGTTGTTGACTTTAACCCCCCCCCCCCCCCCCCCCCCCCCCCCCCGGCTACCACCTCATCTGACGCTCCTCCATGATCCTGACATTTTTTTTTTTTTCTTTTTTTGTTTTGTTTTATTTATTTAGCTTTGTTTTGTTGTTGTTGTTGTTTTTTTTTTCTTCTCTCTAATATCTCGTTCTATCGTGCACCGAGTTACACCATCTGACGAAACAAACAGCCTTGTGTTGTTGTGTTTCGAGTTTTTGTTTTTTTTTTCTTTTTTGAGCTTTCGTCTCCGAAATTTTTATTGTTTGTTTGTGCTGCCTTGGGGACAAAGGGAGGGAGGGGAAGGGAGGGGAAGGAAGGGGCGGTGATAGATTACCTTTTTTTCTCAGTGCCCGCAAGCACGCGCACGCACGACAGAGAGCGAGGCAGGACGATGTTTATGACAGAGACAGACAGAACAGGCTGAAGTTTGAAAAACAAAACAAAAAAAAACGATGCCAGGGGAGGAAGAAAGAGAGTTTATACAGAAGCCTTCCTCAAAAAAGTAACAGAGAGACAGACAGA
>JADBJO010019910.1:17500-22500 GCA_016801955.1 Conus betulinus | reverse complement strand
GTAGTAGTAGTAGCAGCAGCAGCAGCAGCAGCAGCAGCTGCAGCAGCAGCAGTAGTAGTAGAAGTAGTAGTAGTAGTAGTAGTAGAAGCAGAAGAGAAGCAGTAATAACAGCAGTAGCAGCATGAAGGCAGTTGTACCAGCAGCAGCAGCGCCATCAGGACTTGTGATAATAGTAAGTAGCAGCAGCAATAGCACTGAGTAGCACCACCACCACCACCACCACCACCACCACCACCACCACAAGCTACAGCAGCAGCAACAGCAGCAGCAGCGGCGGCGGCGGCGGCAATCGCGAACAGCAGCGGTATGTGGAGACCAGTGCGCGTAGTCCTATCAGAGTGCCGCAGCAAGCAAGCATCCTTCCCCGGGACGAGGCAGAGTCCCGGAGGTTGTGAACCTCCTTCCCAGACACAAACTGTCCCTCGGGAAAAGGTCCATCGTCCATCATCACTCACACCTCGCTTCCAAGATCATATCTGCTGAGTCTCTAGATACAAATACCCACACTAGTATTAACACATCGCTTGAAGTTTATAAAGACAAAAGCACAATTGTCTGTTTAACTCCAGCAACACCTATATACATTATTAAAGCACTATAACTTATAAAATAAGTTTACCTCTTTCAAAAAAGAAAAAATAAGATCCACTGAAATCTCACGAAAAAGAACTGATAAATCACTGGTGGAAAAGAACTTCTCTCTGATACACATCAAATCAGCACATTCAGTCAAAAAATGATGAACACTGAAAAAGCTGTCACATGCAACACACCATGGAGGGTCTTCCCTTCTGAGTATCCAACTGTGCGTTATATAGCTGTGCCCAATATGTAACCGTGACAAAACCGATTCCTCTTTACGGTTACGTACAATCGATGGGAAAGGGTTGATTAAATCTGGGCAAATTTTAAACAATTTGTTATGAATTTGGCTAGACCATTCACTCTGCCACAGTTCACGACAATACAAGCTAGATTTATGACGAAGATCTGAGTGAGGAACAAACTGCACAGGCCTCCTAGAAAGACTTGCACCGAGAGCTTGTTTGGCTGCTTTGTCTACCACGAGAGTTACCATAGATTCCCATGTGGCTGGGGACCCAACAGAAAACTATATGCTTTCCCGAAGAAGAGACAAGCTGAGTATGAAGATCATGAATATCCGCCAAAACTGGATGTGAAACTTCTCTTGTCGATAAAGCCGACAGTGCCGACAATGAATCCGATAAAATAAGGAAATCGTTCTGATCTGACCTGGACACCGCACTGAGAGCCAGATTTAAAGCCTTCAGTTCAGCAGTATAAACAGATGACCAATCTCGCAATCTTAACAAGGTGGGCTCCTGAAAATTGCTATCACACACAATGGCCGCTGCAGCCCTCTCATCTTTTTTTAGAACCATCTGTAAAAATCTTGGTAAAATCTTTATAAAGTTCACATTGCTCAAGATAAAGTTGTTTTTATATGCAGCACTCGAGGTGACCTCCTTTCGAAATTGAGTTAAGTATAAATTAATCTCTGGATTGGCTATTTTCCAGGGAGGTACATCAGTCTGTAATGGACCATCATCAACAGTATCAAGGTCAATGCCAGCTGCCCCGAAGTGGGGCAAAATACGGATACCAGTGGAGGAATCTCATTTGGCTTTAAGTCATATTTGGCTCTAAAAGGTGGGTTCATGACAATATCATAGGCAGGGTTTTTGGACTAGCCCTCAGTTTCAGATAATAGTTCATGGAAAGACACACAATCTCCTTAGCTCCAAAGGGGGTTCTCCAGATTCAACATACAGACTCTCTTTTGGAGATGTGCGAAATGCTCCCAAAGCAATCCGCAGTCCTTGATGATGAATTGGATCAAGAGCTTTGAGATAAGACTTTCGTGCGGATCCATATACCACACAACCATAATCTAGCTTTGGTCTCACCAAAGCCCGATATAATCGCAACAAAGTTCGCCTGTCCGCACCCCAATCAGTGTGACTAATAACCTTTAAAACATTCAAACCTGACTGGCAAGATTGTTTAATGTACTTAATGTGAGGCAAAAAGGAAAGCCTACTATCAAAAAATACCCCCAAAAATTTCACTTGTTTGGAAACTTTAATTACCTGACCATTTGAACAGATAGCTGGTTCTAAGACCTGAGATCTTTTCCTATGGAAATGAATACACTCTGTCTTATTAGCTGAAAACTTAAATCCATTTTCAGTGACCCACTGCTGAACACGATTAACACACAACTGAAGTTGACGCTCAGCTGCGGCCAAGGTTTTCCCCTTGGCAGAGATAGAGAAATCATCAACAAACAATGACTTATCAATCCCAGACTTTACTGACTGAACGATATTATTATTATCTTGAGATTGAACAGGAGCGGAGAAAGGATGCTACCCTGAGGGACACCCATCTCCTGCTCAAAAGGATCTGAGAAGGTAGAATGAAGTCTAACACTGAAATGCCTGTTAGACAAAAAATTAGCAATAAACATTGGTAAATTACCTTTGAAATCAAGTGCCTTCAAGTCCTGAAGAATTCCATACCTCCATGTTGTGTCATACGCTTTTTCTAAATCAAAAAGAATAGAAACTACATGTTCTCCATTAATCAAAGCATTCCTGATAAAAGACTCGTATCGAACCAGGTGATCAGTAGTACTGCGGTTGTTCCGAAATCCACACTGGGAAACATCCAATGCCCCAAGACATTCTAACTGCCATAACAATCGAGAATATACCATTCTCTCCATAGTTTTACATAAGCAACTAGTAAGAGCTATAGGACGATAGTTGTTAGGATCCGAATGATCTTTCCCTGGTTTAGGAATAGGAACAACAACCGCCTCTCTCCAAGATTGTGGAAAATATCCTGAACACCAAACATGATTAAACAGTGACAACAACACCTTTAAACCCTCAGCTGGCAAATGTTGAATAAATTGATAATGAATGTCATCTGGTCCAGGAGCTGAGTTGTTGGCTTTCAAAATGGCGTCCTTTAACTCATCCATGCTGAAAACGCAGTTATAATCCTCAGAACTATCTGGCACGAAAGAACAAGATTTTGACTCCGCAGATCTTTTGATACGCTGGAATTCCTTGCAATAATGATCAGCTGACGAATTGTGGTGAATAGTAGCAGCTAACAAGTTAGCAACCTCCTTTTTATTTGTAATAATTGATCCGTTTACTTGCAAACTTTTAATAACTGATGTAGCTGACTTTCCCTTAATCTTACGGATTAATTTCCAGACTTTCCTTTGAATGACCTTAAAAGATAGATTTGAACAAAATTTTTTTCCAAGATTCTTTCTTCTTGGTTTTAAAAGTATACCGACACTTAGCCCTACATGCCTGATGTTTAACTTTGTTTCCCACCATAGGAAATCTAGCAAAAAGTCTTTGAGCACTCTTTCTCTTACCCTTCAAAGTTTTGCACTCTTTATCATACCAAGGGGTCTTAACATCATTAGGTTTATCACACGGGACTTGGGAATAGCTTCGTTAGCACTCTCTACAATCACTTTAGTGAACTGCAAAACAGATCATCATAACTCTGCAACAGATTCAAAGGCATTCTACTTAAAATCTGTTGCTGATAAAGACTCCAATCTGCAGAGCGGAGCTTCCATGTTTCCCGAGGGGACTCCTGCAATTGCTCGTAAAATAAATAAAAATCGGAAAGTGATCACTCCCGCTTAGGTCCGAATGAACTTGCCACTCTAAGTCCAAAAAATAAGGAAGGATCACAAATAGACAAATCCAAGTGAGTCAAGGAACCAAGGAGAACAAAAGGTCGTGAGCCTGAATTCAGAAGACAGAGATCATGATCCGATATAAAATCCTCAAGAACTTTCCCTTGGGAATTAGTACAGTTACTTCCCCACTGTGGAGAATGACCATTCAAGTCACCCAATAAAAGAAATGGACGAGGGAGTTGAGAAATTAAACCATCCAACTGACTCTTTGAAATCACAAAAGATGGAGACAGATACAAACAGCATATCGTAACTGCCTTGTTTAACGAGATACGAGCAGCCACTGCCTCCAGATCCGTCTGAAAGTGGAATATCTGTATAAAGTACCGAATTATGAATATAAGCGAAAACACCTCTCCTTGAAAAGTCTGCAGAAGCTGGCTTGTGTATGCAGGAGAAACCAGTAATCTCATGCTTCTTACTTGCAGTTAAAAGGGTTTCCTGAAGAGCAATTATCAAAGATCTATACTCTGCCAACAATAGCTCAAGGTCCCGACCATTTGCTTTAACTCCCCTTATGTTCCACTGGTATGTCCATGTAAGGTTATTAAAAGAATATCTATCAGCCCTCTTCCCCCCCCCAGAAACTTCACTATCCATCAAAGAACTAAAACGGTTCAAGACAAGATCAGAAGCCGATGCTCCTGATAAATTTTCTAAGTTGTTTGTTGCCATGCTTGGAATTTGCTCTTACTGGACTGAAACCTGCTGCACCAAATATCTGACTTCGAGATTTTCCCCTAAGAGGATCTGGAGTCCGAAAAGGACGCTCCTCACTGCGTGCCTGTCTCGTATTGCTGTTGTTGACTTGTGAGCGAGGGGACAACTCTTTCCTCCGATCCTTCACCCCTGACCTCTCTGGTCCACAGTACTTTGTACAACTGAAACACCTCTTCCCTCACCAGCAGGGACAGAAGCCTGTGTTGTACATTGCTGGTCGGAACACTATTGCATTTCTGAGTCAAAACCTCAACTGATTGCTCAAGTGTAGTAAGCCGATCCAAAACCGATGACAACAATTCTGTCTGTCAATTTCTTCTCCAGAGCAGTGAATGGAGCTGCTCCCAGATCATCACCCGATGACCGGTTCGCAGAATCGTTGACCACCTTCTGTGCATAAGTAGAAGTCGAAGGAGTCCTAGCTTCCACTAATCTTCTAGCCTCAGTAAAGGAACATTTTCTCTCAATCTTTACTTTCTGAATCTCGCATTCCTTTTTTTTCCACACACTGGGCAACTTTTTG
>JADBJO010019910.1:0-7500 GCA_016801955.1 Conus betulinus | reverse complement strand
AAAAGTATAGAAGAAAGGGAGGGGGTGGTGGGAGGAAGAGAGCCTAAACACAGAGGGGGGGGGGGAAGCATGAACAAGAACACAGAAAAAGAAAGCAGAATGCAAATCATAAATAAACATAAAATGAAAAACACAAAGAGCGCAGGAGAGGACAACAGAAAGTAATAGGAGGCAATGGAAAAATATACAGAGGAAACAGCGAATTGCACTTCGTAAACAGAACTGTGTAGTTGACAAACAGGGACGGATGATGGAGAATAGCGCGTTCGTGCAAGAGCGGAGCAAAAGCAACACACACACACACACACACAAAAACACACACACACACACACACACACACACACACACACACACACACACACACACACACACACACACACGTACAACCATGCTGCGAGTTTCATTAATCCATGGAATATTTTTTTGGGCAAGTTTCTCCACGTTTCCCAAACCCAGTACCCCCCCACCCCCACCCCCACCCCAAACCAATTCCCACCGCCTTCCTCTCTCCTCCCTACCCGACCTCCATCACTGATCTGCTGTATTTCCAATTCCACGCCGCCTCCTCTACTCATCTCCCTGAATATCCAGCTGCCTGTGACGCCATCCATTTCATTCCTACGAGGAGAAGAAGAAGAAGAAGAAAGAAGAAGAAAAGAGAAGAAGGAGAAGGGAAAGGAGGAAGAAGGAAGAAGGAAGAAGAAAAGAAAGAAGAAGAAGAAGAAGAAGAAGAAGAAGAGAGAAGGAGAAAAAGAAGAAGATGAAGAAAGAAGAAGAAGGAGAAGGAGGAGGAGGAGGAGGAGGAAAAAAAAGAAGAAGGCGATAGCTGGAGGAGAAAGAAATGGAGAAGGAGGAGCAGCAGGAGGAGGAGGAGGAGAAGAAGAAGGAGGAGGAGGGAGGAGGAGGAGGGAGAGAAGGAGGGAGAGGTGGAGCAGGAGGAGGAGGACAACAAGAGGAAGAAGGAGGAGGAGGGGAGGAGGAGGAAAAAGAGAGAAAGGAGGGGGAGGGAGAGGAGGAGCAGGAGGAGGAGGAGAAACAAGACGAAGTAGGAAGAGTAGGAGGACGGGGAGGAGAGGGGGAGCAGGAGGAGGAGGAGGATCTGAGGTGGAAAAAGAGAAGGATGATGATGATGATGAGGAAACTAACAGAGAAGAAGAAGAAGAAGACGACGAGAGACAGACAGACAGACAGACAGACAGAAGACAGACAGACAGACAGGCAGACAGACAGACAGACAAACAGAGACAGCGAGAGAGAGCGAGAATAACCAGAAGAAGAAGAAGAAGAAGCACCTGCAGCGAGTTCAGTAAACCATGGGATTCATTTGCAAGTCTGTCCACGTTCCCAGGCTACGATTTCCATCGCCTCCCCAACGCCTCCTAATCCCCCTTTCTCCCCTCCCTCCCTCCCTCCCTCCCTACCCACCATCAACACCCCCTCCCCCCCCCCAAAAAAAAAAAAACAACAAAAAAACATCTACCTCGACATCCGTCTATAATCTCGTCCATTGTATACCGATGAGGAGGAAGAGGAGGAGATGGAGGAGGAGGACAGAAGGAGGAGGAGGAGGAGGAAGAGAAGGAGGAGGGCAAAAAAGACAGGGAGGCGGAGAAGGAGGACAGAAGAAGGAGGAGGAGAAGAAGGGAGAGGTAAAAGGGAGGGGGGGGGGGGAGAAGGAGGGAGAGGGAGCAGGAGCAGGAGGAGGAGAGAAAGAGGACAAGAAGGAGGAGGGGAGGAGGAGGAGGAGGAGAAGGAGTAGTAGTCGCGGGGAGGGAGACGGAAGGAGGGAGAAAGAGGAGGCAGAGGAGAAGTAGGAGGCGTACCAGGAGGAGGAGGAGGAGAAGTAGGAGGCGTACCAGGAGGAGGAGGAGGAGAAGAAGTAGGAGGCGTACCAGGAGGAGGAGGAGCGTACCAGGAGGAGGAGGCGTACCAGGAGGAGGCGTACCAGGAGGAGGAGGAGGAGGAGGCGTACCAGGAGGAGGAGGAGGAGGAGGCGTACCAGGAGGAGGAGGAGGAGGGAGGCGTACCAGGAGGAGGAGGAGAAGTAGGAGGCGTACCAGGAGGAGGAGGAGGAGGAGGAGGCGTACCAGGAGGAGGAGGAGGAGGAGGAGGCGTACCAGGAGGAGGAGGAGGGAGGAGGAGGAGGCGTACCAGGAGGAGGAGGAGGAGGCGTACCAGGAGGAGGAGGAGAAAGAAGTAGGAGGAGGCGTACCAGGAGGAGGAGGAGGAGGCGTACCAGGAGGAGGAGGAGGAGGAGGCGTACCAGGAGGAGGAGGAGGAGAAGTAGGAGGCGTACCAGGAGGAGGAGGAGGAGGAGGAGGCGTACCAGGAGAAGGAGGAGGAGGAGGAGAAGTAGGAGGCGTACCAGGAGGAGGAGGAGGAGGAGGAGGCGTACCAGGAGAAGGAGGAGGAGGAGAAGTAGGAGGCGTACCAGGAGGAGGAGGAGGAGGAGGAGAAGTAGGAGGCGTACCAGGAGGAGAGGAGGAGAAGAGAAGTAGGAGGCGTACCAGGAGGAGGAGGAGGAGGGGGAGAAGAAGAAGAAGAAGAAGTAGCTTAACTGATTGGTTGATTGATTGATTGATTGATTGATTAATCGATCGATCGATAGAACATTTGATAGGTAAACAATTAGCCACATTAAAAGCCTTACAAAAAAAAACTATTCTTTCTACCAACGAAAGAATTAAAAAGATGCAAAGCATATATACGTACTCTTAGTTTATCTTGATTACAAGTACTTTCTGAGATATTCCATAAAGAAAAAAAAAAACCGTTTAGGGCCGTTATAGCCGTTAGTAACGGCTGTTCTGGTAAAATCCGTGACCCATAATGAACATTCGTACAAACTTTCAGAAAGATCGGCCCAGAAGTTTTGTCTGGAGCGAGTGGAACACATTTTAACCACGGACAGACTCACAGACATACACACAGACAGACAGACACACAGACAGCATTCCTTCGTTCCCATTGTGAAGTATTCCCTGTTCTATAAGAACTGGGAGTACAAAAAGAAACGAAGATGTAAGGCAATAACATGAATCAATGACCAATCCAGTCATGATTTTGTAAACACAATGACATCACACACACACACACACACACACACACACACACACACAACACACACACACACACACACACACTCACACGACTATTCGAAGCTTTATGCCGTTCATTAAACCAATCTTGGAACACTGTCTACATATCTGTAACATTCAAGCAGACGTGTGCAACTTTCATGCAGATGTGTGTAACATTTATGCAGATGGCTGTACCACTCAGGCAGATGTCTGTAAAAAATTCAGGCAGATGTTTGTAACATTCAAGCAGATGTGTGTAACTTTCATAGAGATGTGTGTAACATATATGCAGATGTGTGCAACATTCAGGCAGATGTCTGCAACATTCATGCAGATGTCTATAAAGTTCGTACAGGTATCTGTAACATTCATGCAGATGTCTGCGGCGTTTATGCAGATGTCTGTAACATTCAGGCAGATATCTGTAACAATCAAACAGATGCGTGTAACATTCAGGTAGATGTCTGTAACATTCCAGCAGGTGTCTGTAACAATCAGGCAGATGTCTAACATTCAGGCAGATGTCTGTAGCATTCCTGCAGATGTCTGTTTTATTCATGCAGATGTGTATTACACTCGTGCAGATGTGTGTAACACCCATGCAGATGTCGGTCACATTCAGACAGGTGTCTGTAAAGTTCATGCAGATGTCTGTAACTTTCAGGCGCAGATATCTGTAACGTTCACGCAGATGTCCATAGCATACATGCAGATGTCTGTAACACTCATGCAGATTTCTGTAGCTTTCCTGCAGATCTAACTGGATATTGATTTGGGATGAGCATTCCTGAGTCGTTTCGCTGCCTTTCTAGCAGCGTGATCTATCCACCCACTGGAACTTATTCCAGGCTGAGTGTGTATGTCTGCGTGCGTGCGTGCGTGCGTGCACGCGTGTGCGCGCATGCGTGTGTGCATGTGTATGACTGTGCCTGTTGTGTATCTTTGTGTGTGTGTGTGTTGTGTTGTGTGTGTGTGTGTATGTGTGTGTGTATGTGTGTGGTGTGTGTGTGTGTGTGTGTGTGTGTGTGCATGTGTGTGTGTGTGTGTGTGTGTGTCTGTGTGTGCGCGCGTGTGTGTGTGTGTGTGTGTGTGTGTAAGAGCGCGCACGCATACCTGCTTGCAACCAGTAAGCACGTGCCCGGGGGGCTGCTCGAGATGATTAGAATTCACAGTTCGTCGGGGGGCTGCTTTTTGTTGCGGTTTTGTTGTTATGTTTGTTTGTTGGTGTTCTTAATTTGGGGTTAATCCAGTTTTAAAGACACACACATACATCATACACTCACATCCGCGCAAGGCACACTCACAAGCAGAGAAGACAGACAGACAGACAGACAGCAGACCAGAGTGAAAGGCGGGTGGGGGGGGGGGGGGGAGGAAGCTTTAGGGACCGGAGGAACCAGGAAGAGACAGAAGAAGCCTGACGTGTAATTAGAGATACGAGTTGGAACACACACACACACACACACATCACACACACACCACACAACCCACACACACCCTGAAACAAAATGAACCGGACAATGACAGACACAAACCGCTATTTTCAACGGTCTCCAAAGCTTTTTCAGCCCACCCAGTGACGTCAAGCAACGGAGGAAATCAATGGAAAAAGGGAAAAAGCGCCTGCGCATATTGCGCAACCCCAAATTCTTTCGCTTCTCGCCTGTACGGTTCCAGGAAAGGGTTAAAAAAAAAAAGAAAAAAAAAAAAAAAAATAAAAAAAAAAAAATAAAAAAAAAAAAAGAAAAAAAAAAAAAAAAAAAAAAAAAATAAAAAAAAACAAAAGAAAAAAAAAAAAAAAAAAAAAGGAGTGGGGTGCGGGGGATCAGAGGGGTGGGGGGGGGGCGAAAAAAAAAAGACGGGAAAACGACCCGAAAACGAAAAAGAAGGGGGGGGGGGGGGGGGGGGGGGGCGGAAAGAGGGGCCGAAAAACGGAAAAAAAAGGGCGAGGGGGGGGGGGGGGGGGGCCGGAAAACAAAAACGAAAAAAAAAAAAAAATAGAAAGAAACATAAAAAAAAAAAAGAGGAAAAAAGGACGCCGCGAAAAAAAACGGCGCGAACAGGACGAAAAAAGAACAGGGGGAAAAAAAAGAAAAAAAAGAAAAAGGAAAAAAAAAAAAATAAAAGGGAAAAAAAAAAAAGTGGGTTGTTAAAAAGGGAACGAGTGAAAAGGAGAGAGAAAATGGAAATAATAAAAAAACTTAAAAAAAAAGAAACGGGAAAAAAATAGGTAAAAATAAAGAAAGAGAAAAACAAGAAAAAAAAAAGAAAAGAAGAAAAGTAAAAGAATAGGAAAAAAAAAAAAAAAAAAAAAACCGCGGCGCGAGATAGAGATACAGCGCAGAGAGGTGAGAGAGAGGGGGGAGGGGGGGTGGTTAGGATGCTGAGGGAGGGAGACAGAGGGACCAGAGGAGAGACAGATGAGGAGAGAGAGAGGGACCGAGACAATAGACAGGCAGAGGACAGACAGAGAAGGAGAAAGAGAAAGTAAATGGTTTTCTATTAGTATAAAAAGACATGCCCATAAATACCGACAGAGAGAGAGACAGAGACAGAGACAGGTAGACAGAACAGACCAGATAGCACAGTACAGAGAGCAACGAAATGAACGAATAATGAAAATGTTTATTCATATAGACAACCCGTAAGCCCCAATAAAGGAAAGAAGAGAGAGAGAGGAGGAAAATAGCGGGGGGGGGGGGGAGACACAGAGAGAAAGAGACAGAGAAAGGGGGAAGGGAAGAGAAGAGAGACAAAGAAAGGAAAGGGACAGAGACAGGACAGAGAGGGAGGAGAGAGGAGAGAGGAGAGGCAAGAAAGACAGGGACCGACAGGAAGACGAACAGACACCTGGTTTTAGCCAAAAGGAAAGTGAGGTTCGAAGACAAGAGGAGAAAAGAGAGGAGAAAGAGAGAGAGAGAGAGACGATGACGAGGGCGAAGATGAGAGGAGAGAGAGGACCGACACCCACGACGACCGACCGAACCCGACGACAGAAGGGATTTTCAAGCACGGAGAAGGAAAGAGGGGAAAGAGATGGGAAGGGGGACGAGGGGGGAGGGGGGGAGCTAGGGGGGAAGGAAAGGTAGTAGGTGTCAGTGCGGACGACAGGGAGACCACGAATAACGTCATGAAACAATTGTGGACGTCCAACGTGATGGACAGGACTGGAACAGGAAAAACGTGTAGCCTGGGAATGAAGGGGGGGAAGGGGGCGCGGGGGCGGGGTGGAGGGGGGAGGGGGGGGAAAACGGAGGGGGGCGAGGAGGTGAAGTGTGTTTAGAGCCGAGGGTTGCGGGTAAGCTTCGCCGCTCGAGTCGGAGACGAAGGAGTGCGATTGAATAACTGTTGTGTTGTCGTGTGTGTGGTGTGTGTGTGGGTGGTGTGTGTGGTGTGTGTGGGTGTGTGCGCGGCGCGCGCGAGAGCGCACGCGTCGGCCTGTGTTATGTGCGCTGCGCGTGTTGTGTGTGTATGTTTGGGTGTGTGTCGGTTGTGTGTGTGTGTCGTGTGGTGTGGGTTGGAATTTCGGTGTTTCGCGATTTGTGGCGCATTGCTATGTGTAGTTGTAACATGTGCGTGTGTGTGTGTGTGTGGTGTTGGGTGAGTGTGTGTTGGGTGGTGGGTGGTGGTGTTATTGGGCGTGTGTGCTGTGTGCGGTGCCAGTGGAGTGCGTGCGCGAGATGTGCGGGCGTGCGGAGTGCGTGGTTTCAGGCCTGTGCGAGGCCCGCCCACCGCGTGTTGTTTTTTGTAAAAAGAGAGTGACAAATAAATTCTCTCTCCATAACCCCCACTTAACCTCCCCTCCTCTCTTCTCTCTTCTTATCTCTATCTCTCTCTATCACTTCTTCTCGTTAGATTGCTTAATAAAAAAAATATTGTATGACACACTACTCTCTCTAGCCACCTCTCTCACTCTACATAATAGGCGGGGTCTGTGTCTCTCTCTATATTTCCTCCTCATAATCTCTCTCTACTCTCTCTTCTTCTATCTAGTTAGTGAGCATCTTCTATACAAACCCGGTAGGAAACATACCATCTCTCTATCGACAACTATTCAAATATAACTAATAGCTAGTTCTAGTCTGTAGGTCTCGTCTGTCTGTATGGTCTGTCGTTCTCTATCTATATCTATCTCTATCTCTCTCTCTATCGTTTCGCTCGTAGCTCCAGTACTCCCACCGTGTGCAAAAATCATATCTTATTATACCCTCTCCTCACTCTCCTCCATAGTACTGCTGTGGGTATGTCTGTATGTATGTCTGTATGATGCCTGCCTGTTTTTCTGTCTGTCTGTCTGTTCTGTATTTCTCTATATCTCTCTCCTCTATATCTCTCTCTATCCGTTAGTTCAGTTCATCCCCACCCTGTAGCCCCCATCCTCTCTCCGCCCTCTCTTCACTCTCTCTCTCGCTCTACCTCC
>JADBJO010019909.1:7500-32338 GCA_016801955.1 Conus betulinus | reverse complement strand
TCTGAATGTGAGTAAATATTGATGATCACATGAAAAAATTCATGGTTTACAAAAACCTACTGCAATATATTTGAAAGTTTTTTTTTTACATGTATTCGGTAACAATGGACGTGAACCCCAGTGTTACCCAACAACACACACCGGACTTCAGGACAAACAGGAGAGGCAAAACTGAAAGTGAAAAGCTACAGACGTAAACAAAGCGCGTTGAGTTCACTAATGCATTACCGTGTGTGGTTTTTTGATTTTTTCACATCCAATTGTTTTCTGTGTTGAATGTATTTAGAAAATCAACACAAAGTTCTCTTTTTTTGTAGCTTCTTGTCCTAAAGTGTAGATGCTGTATGGTTCGGGAGCCTCTTTTTAACAAAACACAAGGCTGGACACTGGATTGTGTCGTGGAGGTCAATCGTATCGCTGGATTCTTGCCAAAAAAAAAGACACACAGACAGAGGAAGAAGTCTAAGGGGAAGAAGTGGCTGAGGAATGGTGGGAGGGAGGGTAGTGGTGGTGGGAAAAAAAAAATGTGTTATAGTAGTAGTACTTAAATTTAACGTCTCTTCACCCTCAAGTGACATTAGACAAAGGAAATTGTGTGTGTGTGTGTGTGTGTGTGTGTGTGTGGTGTTGTGTGTGTGTGTGTGTGTGTGTGTGTGTTTGTAAGTGAGTGTGTATAAGTGCGCGCGCGCGTGTGTGTGTGTATGGTGTGTGTGTGTAATATATATATGTGTGTTTGGTGTGTGTGTGTGTGTGTGTGTGTGTGTGTGTGTGTGTGTGTGTGTGTGTGTGTGTGTGTGTGTGTGTGTGCGCGCGCAGAAATGTGCTTAAGTGAGCGTGTTGGTGTGTGTGAGAGAGAGGGAGACAGACAGACAGACAGACAGAAAGCGTGCGGATGCATGGGTGAAGGATGCGCATGCATGCCTGTCTGTGTGTTTGCACATGAGCACGACCACACACATGCCTGTACCTGTCTTCCTCAATTCCCCCTCACAGGATATCTCGCAAACAGTGCAGCCACTCCCGATGGAAGATAGTGACAAGATTTATCAGTGAAATCCGATCCCTTGTTTACAGAGGGACGTTGACAAAGCACCGCCCAAAGCCTTTGTCTCGCAGAGAAGTGGCCTGGCAACAAGCAGCGGGGGGAGGGGGGAGGGGGTGGGGGAACTTGAGCTGTTTACCTGTGTCATTCCGCTGCCCAAATTTCCTTTCTTCAGTTATACCCATGGGCTACAAGAGATGCATGAAAGGAGGGGGGGGGGTGACTAGGGGTGGAGGAGGGGACACATGCGTGTCATATTTTGAAGATTAGTGTTTCTGGCATCTGAAAAAAAAAAATGCTATCATTCCATTCTGAAGGATCGCGTTGCTACCTTCAGTCCATGCACAAGCAAGCACAGTCAGTCATCCAAACATGTGAACATACATGTGTCCGCGCACGCGTGCGTGCACACATACGCACACATACACCTCTCTCTCTCTCTCTCTCTCTCTCTCTCTCTCTCTCTCTCTATCTATATATATATATATATATATATATATATATATATATATATATAATTATATATGTAAACAGAGAGAGAGAGAGGGGGGGAGGAGGAAGGAAAGAGAGAGACGTTCATACATGCAGTAGAAACACGACTAGAGGGGTGTTTTTGTTTGTTTGTTTTGAAGAAAAAGGAAACAGCCCTATGTTACTACTTCCTTCTCCTGTGAGAATAAACGAAAAGAAAATCAACCGTTTTAGTTTTCATTTCAACCCCAGCAGAGCCAGTCCGAACCCATTTCAGGACTGTCACCATCTAAGGAACAAGGAAAGACAATGCTGTCAGTCTGGGGGGAAGAGTGGCAACTCTGGTTTCTCTTCAAGTAAACGAAAGGGAAAGAACTCTCTGATACGGGAGGTGAATGATGGACAGAGGAGAATGAAGTGAAAATGGTGGCTAGAACAAACTGGGATCAAGAGAGAGCCTGGCAGTTTCAATTCCAAGAACTTGCTTCTGTGGTACAATCAACAAAAGGCTGATGATTGTGTTCTTTTTTTGTTTCTTTCTCTCTCCTTCTTTTTTTTTTTTTTTTTTTTTTTTTTTGGGGGGGGGGGACCCTGAGAGAAGAAATGCCGATTTAAAAAAAGTAGCAGATGTCCCAATGCCATAGTTGTGTCTCTATATAAAACCAGAATTGTTGTTGTTGCAGTACTGTACACACACACACACACACACACACACACACACACACACTGACCACATACACAGCATGTATGCGCGTGTGCGCATGCACAAATACACAAACGCGCACACACACACACACAACACGCGCGCGCGCGCACGCACGCACGCACGCACACACACACACACACACACACACACACACATTCAACACACCGACAGAGAGAGAGAGAGAGAGAGAGAGAGAGAGACAGAGACAGAGAGAGACAGAGACAGACAGACAGACAGAGAACAAACTGTAAAGCGTAGGGCGGATAAGTGGAGAGGAGTGTGGAGGGGGAGTTGGAGGGGCAGTGATCTGACAGCATCGCTCTCTGCCCCCCCCCCATCCATCTCTCTCTTCTTCCCCCCCCCCCCCCCCCCCCCCCCCCCCCCCCCCCCCCATGAGACCTAGGCGGCAAAGGAAGCAGAAGTGAAGTTATCTGCCATAATTGCCTTGCTTTCCCTTTTACGCGTCAGCGAGTAGAGAGACCACGGGAGAGAACCATCATATACCTTCCTTACTCTACCCCCACCCCCACCCCCCCCCACCCCCTTCCACACAGAAGGTGTCAGCCCCCTCCCGTTCCCTTTTCATCTCCTTTCCCCTTGTTTCCGTGTTTTGTTTCAGTTCTTCTTTTCTTGCTTTGCTTGGTGTTTTGGACAATGCCACCGTCTCCTGGTAAAAGAAGAAGGAAGGAAAGAAAGAAATGGAAGACCAGCCGCTGTGGCGAAGTGGTTAGCGTCGCAGACTCCCGGCTGGGAGGTCGTGGGTTCGAATCCCATCAGAGTCATGTGGTTATTTCTGCCCCCGACCGGCACCTACCCAGAGTTGAGTTTGCTGTGGACTCAGCTGGGAAGACTGGGACCACACAGTCGAGTTTCATCCATGATGCGTTTCTGAGAGTTTCCTGACCAACACTGCAGGTACCTGTATCTCTCGGGGGCCTGGTTGACACCGGGATATATTATGAAAGGAAGCGTAGAGTACAGCCCTGTCATGTAGACTCAGACCGAAATGGAAATTCGTAGTATCATCTTAATCATCCTCATTCTCATCGAGCAGCATAAAAAAAAATGTCCAAGTTCTGTGTCCCTTCATGCCCTGCTCTCATGGTGACTTTAGTTTCGATGTCCTCTCCACGTCTGTGGCCTTGGTTTGGTTCCGTCGGGGTCACCGGTACCAGTGAGTCCATGGGGGCTGTTGTTGGAAGGACGTGGTGGCGCCCTAGGGAGGGACAGCTCATTCATGCCGGCTCCGCGTCTAAGCGATTATTGTCGTCAGTAGGGGACTTAGTAGGTGGTGTTCTGCGTGTGTTTAGATCAGAACAGGCGCCACTGAACATCACCGAAGTGACTCGGCAGCAGTGCAGTGTCTCCTCCGTGTGGGTTGCCTCTTGACGACTTGACACCGACTGCCCCCTGTGGATTGCTGTTGCCGGGGATACGGCGGGGCCGACCGGACTGTGACTTTGGACGGGGGTGTCGGAATGAGCGGCGTGGGTACACTGTCTCTAAGGTGGTGCAGAGGTTGGGACAGCAAAAAAAAAAAAAGAAAGAAAAAAAAAAAGAAAAAAAGAAAGTAATGGAAGGCAGGATGATTTTTTCTATTTCTTCCAAAGACCAAACGAATAGACATGTTTCTACTTTGACAAAAACAATCCCTGAGAGAGATCCTTTCATTAAACACACCCATGGAGATAATGAAATAATGCACGTGCTTTGCACAAACCAAAACAAAAGAAACAGAAATCCCAAAACAAAAACCAACAACAACAACAAAAAAAAAACAGACTCACGCATGCCCGTACGAACATAATACTTACGGACACGCGTGATGGGCGGGAGTGGGGGCTTTGGTGGAATTCCAGCTCCGCTTTCATTCTTTTTTTTTTTTTTTTTTTTTTGTTTTTTTTTTGATGGATTCTGTTGTTCATTGTTCACGATCGTTGTAGATGTTATATATAGTTAATTTGTTGATTTATTCCCCTTTTTTTTCATTTTGATGGGATGAAAAGATCTAAAATTTCAAAGTTTCAATTCCGCCCTCCACCCCCACCTCGCCTCTCCCCCCCCCCCCCCCCCCCCCCCCCCCCCCCACACACACCCCCCCCCCCCCCCCCCCCCCCCCCCCCCCCACACACACACAGACTTTTTTTTTTTTTTTTTTTTTGGTCACCTTACCCCACGCTCATCCCGCCCTCGATATGGCGGGGCAATGTGTAAGCTATATGGCTTATGTTGCTTTTAATTTTTCATTTAATTGTTCTTTTTGTGTGTTTACTTTTTTTTTTTTGTAGGTCACCTGTAATTATTGAATGAATGTATTCATAGCATGTAAAGAAAAACGCTGCCTGTCCTTTGTTCCCGATAGCGATTGTCAACTAGAATAAGAACTTGTGTCTTTCTTGTAAGTGTCTATAAACACTGTGTTCCTTTATCTGCTTGCTTATTATGTTTTTCATTTCCTTCTTCATTTTGGTTGGCTGGATGTTCTTGAATTTATTTGATTGATAAATACGAAAATGAATAATAGCTTATCTATTCTTTCAGTTAATTGACAAGGCCTCAATGATTCAAAAAAGGGCGTGATGTATTCCATTACTTGAGAAACAAGAAATATTCCATTTATTTCCTACAAGATACACATTTTGAAGAAAAGATTGAAAAATACATTTTAGCTGAATGGGGATATGCGGGTTATTTTTCAAACTACACGTCTAATTCGAGGGGGGTGGGAAATATTGTTTAATAACAATTTTGAGTTCAAAGTCAAACGTGTCATCAAAGATAACTCAGGAAATTATATCATGCTACTTACTGAAATTCAGGAAAATAACTTTCTTTTTGTAAATATTTATGGACCAAACAGAGATGATCCGGAGTTTTATATAACAACCTGAAACAAAAGATTAGCGAGCTTGGTATTGAGAATGTTATAATAGCTGGAGATTTCAATATAGTCCTTGATCCAGCAAAAGATTATCATAACTATAAACATGTTAACAACCCTAAGGCAAGGGAAGAGCTCGAAAACATGATTGAAAATTTGGAATTAAGTGATATATGGCGAGAACTAAATCCAGAGTGTTTGCGGTATACATGGAGAAGAACAAACCCTTTCCAACAGGCTAGATTAGATTTCTTTCTGATTTCAGACAAAGTAGTAACATTTGTTGATTATGTGGACATTGAATGTGGATATAGATCTGATCATTCGAGTATACTGTTAAAACTAAAATTTAGTGAAAGCTCAAAACATAACACTTTTTGGAAATTTAATTCATCTCTTTTAAAAGACAACTTATATGTAAATGAGATAAATTCTGAGATAAGATCTGTTATTGATGAATATGCGATGAATGCAAATAGTAATGATATACCTGATGAAGAGCTACGTTTTTCTGTTCCCGATTATACTTTCCTAGACTTCCTTCTTATGAAGTTAAGATCAAAGACAATTTCATTTGCAACAATGAAAAAGAAGAAAATACAGGAGGAAGAAAATCGACTAGAATCTGACATTCGAAGATTAGAAACAACAAAGTTTATAAGCGAGGACGATATTAGAGCTATAGCAACAAAAAAAGAACAAATAAAACATATTAGAGAAAAACGAATGGAAGGTGTTTTGCTACGATCAAGAGCTAGGTGGATAGCGGAGGGTGAGAAAGTAAGCAACTATTTTTGTAATCTTGAGAAACGTTATTTTGTAAGTAAAAATGTCTAGGATCACGGATCAGCAAGATAATGTTTTAACATCCCAGAAAGAGATTCTTCTTCTAGAAGTTCAGAACTTTTATAGATTACTTTACGCAGAATCAGAAGTAGTAGAAGATAGTGAAATAATGGATTTAGTAAACGATACACCATGTCTAAATGAAACAGAAGCAAACGAGTTAGAGGGAGAAATTACTCTTGAAGAAGCAAGTGATGTTTTAAAGAATATGAAAAATAACAAAAGCCCAGGCTCTGATGGATTTTCGACGGAGTTTTTAAAATTTTTTTGGAAAAAAAATTGGATTATTTGTTGTTAAGCGTTGAATGCTAGTTTTAAAAGAGGAGAATTGTCTAGTGTACAAAAAGAAGGGATTATTATATGTATTCCCAAAGGAGATAAACCAAGACAATATATAAAAAACTGGAGACCAATTTCACTTTTAAATGTAGTGTACAAAATCGGATCATCATGTGTTGCAAAATCGCATAAAAAATGTACTGCCAAGACTCATTAATGAAGACCAGACGGGTTTCATTAGGAACAGATACATTGGTGATAACTTAAGATTGATATATGACACAATAGCTTACTTTGATCAAAATAATTTACCTGGTTTGTTGTTAAATATAGATTTTGAGAAAGCTTTTGACTCGATTAACTGGGGCTTTATGTCGAAGGTATTAAAAAAATTTGGATTTCAGAAAGACATCTGCAGATGGATAGATACATTCTATAAAAAATTAAATCTTGCGTTGTTGTAAATGGTCAGGTATCAAACTGGTTTGAAATTAAAAGAGGTTGTAGACAAGAGACCCTATATCCCCATATCTATTCATACTCTGTGTAGAAATATTAGCTATAATGATAAGAGAAAATACAGATATCCAGGGAATAATGATGAATGATGTTGAACATAAACTTTCACAATATGCGGATGACACAGAATTTTTGCTGGCAGGTGATAGAAAGTCTTTGGAAAAATGCGTAGATGTTCTGTTTAAGTTGGATCTGTTTCAGGTCTTCACATAAATTCTAGCAAAACAAGTGCAATTTGGTTAGGAAGTAAGAAGAATTCTGAAGTAAGATATATGAATGAATCATTTATGGACTGGATCCATGGAACCCACTCCGATTTCGTGTGTTAGGAATATGGTTTACTAATGATTTTAAAAGACTGTGTAAACATAAATTATCCGGACAAATTGGCAGATATAAAAGCATCTGTTCAAAGTATGGGTTAAACGTCAACTAACGCCTCTTGGTAGAATAGCATTTTTAAAATCTGTCATACTTTCAAAACTGATACATCTTTGGTTACTTCTGCCAAATCCACCTGATGTATATTTTCGAACATTACAAAAGATGTGTTTATGAATTTGTCTGGGGTAAGAAACCAGACAAAATTAACCGGAAAACGGCGCATAAGAGTGTAAAACTTGGAGGCATCGGTATCCCTGAATTAAAAACATTTGTTACTTCTTTTAAAACTGTCGTGGTTTCGTAAAACTGAAAAAACAACCCACAAGTGGAAACATATTCTATTAGCTAATTTTCCTCAATGGCCGCTTATTAATAAATATGGTCCAGAATTTGTTTCCAGGTTTACGAAATATAACCAGTTTTGGTCAGACGTCATTGAAGCCTAAAAATTTTTTACTACAAATGCATACCAGGAAATTCCGCTGAAATTTTAGCCGAACCAGTTTGCTATAATAATAGAATCCAAGTTGGAAACTCATACGTTATCTCTAGAAAACTTGGTAACAAGAATGTATATTGTCTTGCGGACTTTTTTGATGATGAAAGGTCAATTTCTTTGTTATATGCGTTTCAAAGAGAAATATAATATTAATGTCGATTTTGTTACCTTTGCGGGGTATAAATCTGCAATAATCGACTACATTAAACAATGTAGTATTTCTGTAAAGAACAATAAACATATCGACACAACTTGCTGTTTGAAGAAGAAGGTATTTGCTATTCACAAAGGTTTCAAAGCTTTATTACGATATACTTATTGAAAAATAATGTTCGACCCAAAATGCTGTGACAAATGGGATTCAAAACTGATGGTACATCATGACTGGAAATCATGCTTTTTATATACCAGTAAAATAAACGATGTTAAACTAAAATGGTTTCAGCGGAAGTTATTGCACAGATGCTTAGGTACAAATGTTATTTTAAAAGAAATTGGAGTTCGCAACAATGATAAATGCAGTTTTTGTGGTTTAAATAAAGATACTATTGACCATATGTTTTGGAAATGCAATTATGTCAAATTCTTTTGGAATGTACTTACAGATTTGATTAGAGAAAAATGTGCCAATGCAGAGAACTTAAGACTGACTGAATCGCTGGTGCTTTTAGGATTTGATCAAAATGTTATTGTGGACAGTGTCCTTTACTTCATTATACTATTTGCAAAGTATTATATCTATTCATGCAAACTGAATGGAAACAATCCACGAACAACTGTATTTTTGAGGAAACTAGAGTGGCGATACAAAATTGAAAAACACAATGCCTTACTTATCTCAAAATATTCAGACTTTTGTGTAAAATGGATGATATATAAACCATTGATCGAGGGTTCTTAGATGTATTTTACTTTTGTATGATTTATCCGATTGCGATTTGCCACAGTCCTAAGTTGAATTTTGATCAGTCTTTTGTGTGCCAAAGTTATCTATAGTGTTGATGTATTCGAGGCCTAGATAGAACATTGAATGAAACGTCATTTATAACATCCATCAAGACTCTCTCTCTCTCTCCCCCCCCCCCCCCCCCCCCCCCCCCCCCCATTTTCCACTTCTTATCTCTGGCTGTTAAAACAATTATTTGTCGACTTTAGATGTACAATGCCCTTTTGTTTTTTTCCTTTGCCTTTTTTTATGTTTGTACTTCATGTTACTGAATGCAAATTTTAAAAAAAAAAGTTAAAAAAAAAAAAAAAACCAACAAAACCAGAAAACGGTGGAAACTGAGCTTTGCTTACAAAATAAAACAGGCCAGAGATAGGAATTAGGCCTAAACAGCATAATATTTAGTGTCTTTTACACACAGCTAACTGTAACATCTGTCACAGGGTATGCCCTCTCAGGTCTGTGTCCAGAGATACAAATTAACCCTCAAACGCAATAATGCTGTACATTGCACTCAAAGCTAACTGCCGCATTACACTCAAAGCTAACTGCAGCATCTGTCACACGGTATGCCCTCTCAGGTCCGAGTCCAGAGATACAAATTAAGCCTCAAACACTATACACTGTATATTACAGTCAAAGCTAACTGCAGCATCTGTCACACGGTATGCCCTCTCAGGTCCGAGTCCAGAGATACAAATTAAGCCTCAAACACTATACACTGTATATTACAGTCAAAGCTAACTGCAGCATCTGTCACACGGTATGCCCTCTCAGGTCCGAGTCCAGAGATACAAATTAAGCCTCAAACACTATACACTGTATATTACAGTCAAACCTAGCTGCCGCATCTGTCCCAGGATATGCCCTCTTTCAAACAAAGTCCCTGCAAACTCCAGCCCTTTGTGATACATTGTGTCTGACTCCACAGCAGTTCTGATGTTTTTTGTTTGTTTGTTTTTAAAGGAAAAGGTTGATGGCATCAGTGGCATGCAAGCCCATGGAGCACATTTCTATTTATTTTCTCTTTGTATGCATCACGTGTGCTTTCTTCATTGGCCGGAGACAGAGCGACAGACAGGATTTTACAAAGGAGAAAGAGACAGTGACAGGCATGTAGACAGGCAGAAACATAGAGAGGCCCTTTCGTGCATAATTCTTTAATAATAATAATAATAATGAATACTTATATAGCGCTATTCGCGGCTAGAGACCAAGCTCTAAGCGCTTTACAAACAACACTCGTTTACACAACGGGCTGCCTACCTTGGTAGTGCCGACTGAAGAGCTGCCAGCTGGCGCTTCATTCAGTCGTTTCCCGTGTCATCCAGTCAGTATCGTTCAATATCGATCACTCATTTTCTTTACTTCCTTCATTCTTTCCATTTCTCACTCAGGGTGCATACTATGTGTAACGTGTCATCCATACCAACGGCAAAACTGGCCTACTCTTCCGAATGTTGGTGATGGGATTTTACGTGTGTGCAAGATGTTATGCGTGCGTTCACACACAGCTAACTGTAACATCTTTGTCTGTATGAATTCTAAAGATTTACAGTTTCAAATTGTTCAGTTAAGTTTTAGTGTGAAATGATTGATGACATATGTCTGGGTTTCTGTTTGCTCTAGAGGGTATTGCTTGTTCTGTGTTCACACACATTCTCTCTACATTCATACTGGACCTGATTATCAGCCCCTTGTCTGTATGTTTTTATTTATTGATGGACATTGTTTCTTGCTCCTTTTAGTGTATTGTCGTTTTGTTACAATTGCATCAGCGTGTGGTATATTTTGGATCTAGTGTATATATTGTTTTTATTTTTGCATGTTTGTGACTCACTCATACTTCTCTCATACTTTGTCTAAATTACAATGTGCTTGTCTGCTTATGCATGTGTTTATTCCGTGTAATGGTAAGGCTGCAACCACATATCACAATTTTCTCATTCAAGTTTCAACATACAGTAATGTGCATGTGTGTATGTTATTCCATAGTACAGGTGTGTGTATATATAGTGCAGATGTTTGTGTGTATATATATATCTATCTATATATATATATATATATATATATATATATATGTGTGTGTGTGTGTGTGTGTGTGTGTGTGTGTGTGTGTGTGTGTGTGTGTTTTCACCTGTGTTCCATGTGCGTTTGTGTTTAATTGGTTGTTAGCTCTTATGTATTAACTTGCAAAGCTTAACTGTGTATACATGTATGTTTACTTAAAGTTTACGAATGGTAAGCTGGTTTTCAAAGATAATAGACTATGGTGTTTTAGAGTTTGTCTTTTTGTGTATACTTATACACATTTTTTGCGGTTGTTCGTTATAATCTACATACCCCCGACTTTTCTGTTGTCCGCTGAACGTTTCACTCTCAAATCCATCTGTCCCACCATTGGCGCGGGAGCACACGTCTGGTATGTTGCCACTATCCTTGATGACCCATGAGTATCAAATTAACTTATTATCTTCATGCCCCAGGACCAAATCTTCTTTTTGGCATTGGGGAGTTTTTTTTTTTTTTTTCACAGACTCATCTATTCAAGCAGAAGAGGTATTCCTGGAAACCCGACCGTTAACCTTTACCTCTGACCTCTTTTGCTTCAAGTTCAGTCTGATGTCATTTCCTGTTCTTCGATGTGAGCCTTGTTTTGTTTTGTTTTCTTTTGTTTTGTTTTATTTTCTTATTATTTCTTTTCTCCCACACCCTGTGCTACCCTTCGCCAAGAAGCTTGTCTTTTTACCCACGTCTGTTGGTTTGTTTGCGTGTCTGTTAGTGGAAAAAGATTAACCGATTTTAACCAGGCTTGGTGAAACGTTAGAAGGTCGCCGGTGCGCAGAGATCCGTAGACTGCATCCAGATCAAGGCCGGATCTAGAATCCGTACAGTGACATTCTGCGAAACACAACAACAACAACAACAACAACAACAACAAAAACAACTGTGGCATGGAAAGGTGAACAGAAGAAATATGGCACGAGGATAACCCATTACAGGTGGACAGAGATCCGTGGTACAGATCAGGATCAAAGGACGGATCCAGAATCCGTTCCACCTTGGTCTCTCCCATGCGTTTGATCTTAGTGGGTGTCTGCGCTCTTCCAAATGCTTTTTAGTTTACCTTGGCGGGGTCTGCGGTCTTCCTGGTCCTTTTCATTCCTTCGTTCGATCTTTGCAAGGATCTGCGGTTTCCCGCGAGATTTTTTTTTCCCGGTTGACCTTAGCGGGGGGGGTCTGTGATCTCCCTGTAATTTTTTTTTTCTGGCTGACCTTAGCGGGGGTCTGTGATCTCCCTGTAATTTTTTTTCTGGTGACCTTATTGGGGTCTGTGATCTCCCTGTAATTTTTTTTTCTGGCTGACCTTAGCGGGGTCTGTGATCTCCCTGTAATTTTTTTTCTGGCTGACCTTATTGGGGGTCTGTGATCTCCGTGTAATTTTTTTTTTCTGGCTGACCTTATTGGGGTCTGTGGTCTCCCATGTTAGATCTTTTTCAGGCTGACCTTGGCGTGAGTCTGCGGTCTTCCGTGTGATCTTTTTTCTCCAGCCTGACCTCAGCAGGGGTCTACGCTCTCCCGAGCGTACTTTCTATTGTTCGGTGAACTTCGTGTCTAACGACTTGTTTGTAATACGGTCAAGATAGTCTGTGTGTGTGTGGGTCCCCGTGGGTTTGGCCGTCAGCTAGGTATGGCCTGTCATTAATGGACTGCTCTCGCCCGGCATTACGCTCCGCTGTAGGCAGTCACCCAGTAACAGCATGGGCATTTCAAACTCGCACCTTCTTTCTGCCGCCTCCGATAATTACACAGCGCTGGGAACCATACTTACCCCTCCCTCTTTGAACCACATACTCTCGCTCCTCTCCTCTCTCCATCCTCTCTCTTCTCTCTCTCTCTCTCTGTGCGTGTGCGTGCTGTCGTGCGTGCGTGCGTTGAGTGTGTGTGTGTGTGTGTGTGTGTGTGTGTGTGTGTGTGTGTGTTGTGTGTTCTGTGTGTGTGTTGAGTGGCGTGCGTGCCCCTCCCTCACCTCGACCTCTCTATCTTCTCTTGCGTGTTGCGTGTGTGTGTGTGTGTTGTGTGTGTGTTGTGTGTGTGTGTGTTGGTGTGTGTGTGTGTGTGTGTGTGTTTGGTGTGTTTGTTGTGTTTGTGTTGTGTGCGTGCGTGCGTGTGTGTGTGTGTTTTGGAGGTGGGGAGGGGTGAAGGCGAACGCGTGTGCGTGCGTGCGTGCGTGCGTGTGTGTGTGGTGTGTGTGTGTGTGGGTTGTGTGTGTTGTGTGGGCGTTGTGTTGTTTGTATTTCTCTCGTTAATAACACCATCTTTCCATATCTGGATCTGTGTGTCAAATGTAAGGCTATGATCCACGCTTATCAATCGTCACTATTCCTGTTGAATGTATGATATTCTGCCTTTCATTTAAATATTTTTTTTGTCGCTGCCGACGGATCATGGAAAAGATCACAAGGCTTATATTGATTTATCACTCTTTCAGAGTTTGTCTATGTCCAGAGAGCGAGAGAGAGCGATGAGAGTGAGGAGAGAGAGAGGACGTAGGAGAATCGCGAGGAGAGAGGTAAGAAGGTAGGAGGGGGGGTGATGCAAGGGAGAAACAGAGCGCCGAGCAAGAGAAGGCTGCCTCCCGCTTGAAGAGAGGGGGCGAGTAACGGGGAGGGCTGGAGGAGAGAGCAGAGATGAGAGAGAGAGAGAGAGGGAGGTAGAGGAGTTCGAGAGAGGAGGAGAGATATAGAGTGACAGACAGACTAGACAGAAAACTCAGAGACTCGAGACCTGGGCAAGCCACCGAACGGACAAGAGAGAGAGATTTTTAGCGATGAGCCTATTCTTATTTTCTTCAGGAGGAGTCCTTGAGAGAGAGGGAGCGCCGAGACAGGTTCTCCCTCGTCGGGGAGGAGTCGAGGGGAGAGAATCTGCCTGCATAGAACATATGTCATAGAGAGAGGAGGGGAGGATAGATAAGAGACGAGAGAAGAGAGTATGCGAGAGAGCTAGAGAGAGAGATAAGAGTTGTTGACTGAGAGAGAGGAAGCGGAGAGATTACGGTAGAGGGAACACAACGGTATGAGATCCTACTGCCGGGCAGGTCAGAGAGAGTACAAGAGAGCAAGAGGAGAGATCGAGTGTGAGAGAGAGGGGGGAGAGGGGGGAGGGAGGGAGGGGAGAGAGGAGAGAGAGGAGAGACGAGAGAGGGAGTGAGAGAGAGAGGGAGAGGAGACGAAGATGAGAGAACGAGAGAGAGAGAGAGGAGAGACAAGGACAGGACAGACAGAGAGAGAAGAAACTCAGACACTTTTTTAGAAAAAATTTGTTTCGATCAAGGATTGAAAATTTTAGGCAGAGCCTATTCTTCCAATTTGTCCTTGTTATTACCGTCTCCTCTCGTCGTTTCGTCTTGTTTCTGCCTCATAGAAAATTATCATGTCATAGAGAGAGAGAGAGAGAGAGAGAGAGAGAGAGAGAGAGAGAGAGAGAGAGAGAGAGAGGAGAGAGAGAGAGAGAGGGTTGACTGAATCAGGCCTTCAGTCCATATTAAGGGGGAGGAACAAACAACTGGATATGTAATAATGCCGGGCACGTCATGGACACAACTTGTCACCATACGTGTCCGTGCATAATACGGCTTGATCACGGATTTCAAACACGTTTTACACATTGAGTGTCCACACATCAGAAAGGACAGCCTGTATGTAGAGTGCTGTATTCTTTTTAAATGTCTTTTTCTGGGAGATCCGAGTATCCAAGGGAATTCAATATACACAAACAATTTCATTTTTGGAGACATCCTCACAAAATGGACAGTTGGAGTGGAAGTTACAAACATTTCGGTAGTGGTGCGTACGTAAGAGAGAGAGAGAGAGAGAGAGAGAGAGAGAGAGAGAGAGAGAGAGAGAGAGAGAGAGAGACTGGGAGGAGGCGAGTGTGGGTCACACCTGAAAGAACACTCTTTGTGCCGACGTCAGCGGAAGTGGTGCATATCTAAAACAAAAACAAAACAAAACGAAACAAAACAAAAATGAGGGAAACACAGAGATTGCTGATATTGTTACAGCATGCGTTGTAGCATTGAAGCATACAAGAAACTCCATCGGACGAACCCGCTGAACTTTTCATCCATTACTGAGGAAACTAAAATGAACGTGAACGGACGATCAAAGGACGGCACCCGCAAACATTACTAGGAGACAACTGCGAATTTCCACGACCAGAAACCCCGAACCGTCATGCAAAATTTTGACTTCCGTCTCTCGAGCGGCGAAGCGGAGAGAGAGAGAGAGAGAGAGAGAGAGAGAGAGGAGAGAGAGAGAGAGAGAGAGAGAGAAGGGGAGGGGAGGAGGGGGGGGGGGACGAAAAACGGACATTGTAGGACAAAATGTCATCCCGAAACAAAATTATCAGCAGCCGGTACCCTAAGTACAAAATGACACTCCATGTCGCGGCTGGCCAGAGCGCCATGTGTGAATGTGAGTGTCACACGACCGTCTCCACGTGCACGCTCACATGCACACAGAGCCAATCACGCGCACCACGCGCAGCCACACATCTGATTCCTTTTTTCAAGAAACAAACCACAATGCAGTTTCAAAGTTCTCTCCCAGTAAGCTTTTTTTTTTTCTTTTATCTGTGCCCAACTTCTGTTGGCGTGTAGGGGTTTTACTATTTCCTGTTGTTTTTTTTTCTTGGCCAATACATTATTCAACAAGACGTCTCTTTGCACACAAAACAAAACAAAAACAAACAAACAAAAAAAAGGACATTCACCTCTATTCATTCACTCCACAAACTTCTTTTTTTTTTCTTTAAATGTCCAACTTGCCCAATGCAAACGCATCACTCTGAGCTCGCAGATTCCAATTCTTATCATTCACAATACTCTGGGTTCACAGACCCTAATTCTTGTTATTCAAAACTATTCATTCTTCACATCGGATTTTTTTTTAATGAAAATCCTCTCGGCAGCGGACATCATCGCCCCAGGGGCCGAGAAGGGGGATGACTCTGAATGACGTGGTTTTGGACTCACGCTGATAGGCCGGTGTCCTCGCTATATCCGCCCACAAAAACGCACATTACTTGCACAATGTTTCCGTGTCGTCACCAATACTCCCACAGTGACAGTTTCAATACTGACGCTAATTTCGAGTCGACGGAGGCATCGATCATCATGTCATTCTCTGCTGTAAAAATCCTTTGTGGGGCAGGTCTAACTAGAACAACACAATTCCAATGATGCCCTACTATCTAATGGTACGAACGCTCCGTGAAATCCACACCTGCATATGAGCCTACGCTGACTCTGGAATACTTCTGGCCATGAAATGTTATACTTGGTTTCGACAAAATTATTGAGTTGTGTGCAGCTGAATCCTAGTTCGCGCTTATTTATCAGTTAGGCATACTCTTTCTTTTTTTTTTTTCCTACTCCACTTCTACATATTTTTACTCCTAAATATCACAACACTTGTGTCGAGTCACACCCGACCAGAAATCATGCATTCAGAAATGGCGACATTTTTTTCTGCAGTACATATGAATACGTGACATGCCAGTACAAAATATCACAGGGTGACACTTTGTACCATAGTGATGTTTTGTACAGCAACAGGGTGACACATACCAAGGTGACGTTTTGTACCGCAACATCAAAATGGCACAGGGTGACACTTTGTACCAAGATGACGTTTTGTACCGCAACATCAAAGTGGCACAAAGGTGACACTTTGTACCAAGTGACGTTTTGTTCAGCAACCGGAGCTCTCACTGAAAACGGCGTCACGTGATCCGTCTTGAGCGCTGAAACGGGGTGTATGAGTGCGGTGGACTCTGTGTTCTGTTGTACTGTGGCCGTCTGAAAGAGAGAGAATAGTGGATGTGAGAGGGATGAAAGGCCAAGTTCATGGAGCTGATTTGGGCAATGAAAGTCGTTTCATTCGTGCTCTTTCTCCTGGAGGGATCCAGCATCGCTGCCACACACACATGAATATGTGATGAATGGAAGGTCGGTGGATGTGAAGGGAACCTTGAAAGAGTAATGCTATGAATGCTTTCCTATGTTCATAATGACCAAGTATATACAGACAACAGACAAGAAGGATAGCTTTGTAAGACGAAAGACGACTCTTTTGTAGGAGTCACGGGGTTATGGAGTTATGAAGTGATGAATCACAAAACCTTTGTCTTGCCAGCAGATCTTTTGATTTTAGAACAGCGAAAACTGCGCATGTTGAACGCCTCCAATTTCACCTTTCATCTGTTAGGTTTTTCTTTTTAAAGCCACACATCCTTAGGGGAAGATCGAGATGGCTATGAACATTGCCGGCTAGGGAGGGAGGAAAGCATCATACAACAGACTGTACAAAAAGAAAGAAACCGATAAACGATACCAGTCAAATTATTCTTTTCACAAAGGAATTACTCAACCACCTCTCGTATCTCCATAGCCGTTGACTCCCCCAGCATATAACTCCATAACTTCTGTCTCCACCACTTCATAACTCCATAAGATTCCAACCCCTCATATCTCCATAACCTATTGACTCAACAACCTCATAACTCCATAACTTTCGATTCCACCACCTCATAACTCCACATGATTCATCACCTCATAATTCTATCTATGTGATTCCACCACCTCATATCTCCATAACCTTTGACGCCACCTAGTCATAACTCCATATGACTCACCACCACCTCATCACTCCATATGACTCCACCACCTCATCACTCCATATGACTCCACCACCTCATAACTCCATATGAATCCACCATCTCATAACTCCATATGAATCCACCACCTCATAACTCCATATGACTCCACACCTCCTATAACTCCATATGACTCCACCATCTCATAACTCCATATGAATCCACCATCTCATAACTCCATATGACTCCACCACCTCATAACTCCATATGACTCCACCACCTCATAAACTGCATAACCTGATTTCGCCACCTCATAACTCCATAACCTCTGAATCACCACCTCATAACTCCATAACCTCTGAATCCACCACCTCATAACTGCATAACCTGACTTCGCCACCTCATAACTCCATAACCTCTGAATCCACCACCTCATAACTCCATAACCTCTGACTCCGCCACCTCATAACTCCATAGCCTCTGACTCCACCACATCATAACTCCATAAAACTTTGACTCAACCACCTCATAACTCCATAACTTCTGACTCCACCATCTCATAACTCTATAACCTTTGACATCACCACTTCATAATGCCGTAACCTTTGACGTGACCACCTCATAACTCCATAACCTCTGACTCCACCACCTCCTAACTCCGTAACTTCTGATTCCACCACCTAAAAATCCCATAATCTTGGGCTTCACCACCTCATAACTCCATATGATTCCCACCACCTCATAACTCTATAACCTGTGACTCCACCACCTCAAAATCCCATAATCGCGGACTCCACCACGTCATAACTTCGTAACGTCTGACTTTACGACTAAATAACAAGACATCCCTGAGTCAATCGGTATGTGATTTTGTGATAAAGTTCAGGACCGGATTTTCAATGCTCTCACACCTAGACGCCACAAACGTACTCTGTTACATTCACTTTGTTCAACAGACTGAACTATGACCTGGGCAGAGACGAGGTCCAGTTACGAACGGCGTCTACCTGAGTGAAAAGGGACATAACTCTTTCCCCGAGGGACCACTGGTGCTGGTACTGTGACAGATTGAGTCTGGCTAGGAGGATGGTTAAAATGGTTGAGTTTACTTTCCTTTTTATTCTCATGGCCCAGACAAGCACCCATGGTCTTTTCAGGGTCGACGCATCGGGAGAGAAAAAAAAAAAGCCCAAGATTGAAAAAGAAAACAACATGGTAGCAAACGATTGACATGGTTTAAGTGGATAAACAGTCACCGTGCTCACAGCGACTGTCATTCTGATTTTGTTTCTTACCCCAATTTACATAAAAAGAGTGAACAACACACACACACACACACACACACACACACACACACACACACACAGAGAGAGAGAGAGAGAGAGAGAGAGAGGAGGAGAGAGAGAGGAGAGAGAGAGAGAGAGAGAGAGACGATACATAAAAATATCATTGTCCAATCCGACATTGCAGACTGGCCAGTGACTGCCCACACTGGACAGTTTGGACTGTGTACATACTAACTAGGAGCCAAATAAGAACCGAAAGGCCTGGCATGTTATACATTGTGACAAAAGTTTCAAAACACGTGTGTAAAAAGAATTTCTCAAACAAATGCTCACGGTCCATATGTTGCTGAAAAAATGCCATGGTTATTTCGCAGTCACAAGTTACAAAATTTGTATAAAGATCAACAATTTTGGGTACCACTAAGGTATTTCACTTATGTACATATGCATGCATATATCAGATGTGGGTCTGAAAGTACTAACATGGACGATAAGCCGCGTGTGATTTTTTTTTTGTTTGTTTTTTGTTTTTTTTGTTGTTGTGTTGTTTTAGTGTCTAATATCATCTGGCGATGAAAAGACATCAAATAAACCACTGAACTAAACTGAACTGATTAATTTTGGAAGGCAGGATCAGGCAATGTGTACGTATGACCCCCACCCCTACCCCCCACCCCCACCCCGGCATCACCACAGGTCTTCCAAATGTTTGTGCAGATCTCCACGCAGTGCAAACTGTGAATCAGCATGATTCTGTCAAAATGTAATGGGACAGGTGGGAGAACGAGCGAGCGGCTGAGATTTTTTTTTCTCCTCATTTGTTTAAATCCTGGACATTTCTCTGTCGAAACATGCCATTACAGACGATATCCGTTTGCGAGTCGACCGCGCTCAGAACATAGAAAAGGGACGTCACTTTGTTTACTCTGTCAAAGCCTTAATGTCGTCTGCGTGTCTCACCGACCTTCTCGATGAACTGGTCTGGGTGTTGGTTATTCTGTGAATTGTTGATGGAAGGCTGTATGGAAACAACATGTGCATCACAAAAAAAAAAAAAAAAAAAAAAAAAAAACCGCTCTGGTTTCATTTCAATAAGCTGTGTGCATGAACAACCCATTCGAGTAATTCAGTAGGAACTTTTTCGCTATAATTACTGGAAGGATAGCAAACCTGAACCTGTGTTTCTTTATAGGCTTGCACACCATCAGGTAACACTGCACTGTTAAAAAACAGAAAGACAGCACCGATGGAGGAAATGTAACAAAGCTGTGTGTGTGTGTGTGTGTGTGTGTGTGTGTGTGTGTGTGTGTGTGTGTGTGTGTGTGTGTGTGTGCGCGCGTGTGTGTGTGTGTGTGTGTGTGCGTGTGTGTGTGTGTGTGAGAGAGAGAGAGAGAGTGTGTATTATGGTAAGAAGAGGAAACAACAACTACTACTTACTACTACTGCTGCTGCTGCTGCTGCTGCTGCTGCTGCTAACGACTATTACTACTACTACTACTACTATTGCTGCTGCTGCTGCTCCTACAAACAACGACTACTGCTACTACTACTACTATTTCTTTTTTCTACTACTACTGCTAGTACAACTACTTCTATTGAATAACTGCAACTTCAGCTACTACTGCTGTTGCTGCTGCTAAAACAACTACTACAACTACTACTACTGCTACAAGAACCACCACAACACTACTACTACTACTACTACTACTACTACTACTGCTGCTGCTGCTGCTGCTGCTGGTGATACTACTACTACTACTACTTTGCATAATCCTTGTCGTCGTCGATAAGATCTTAAATATGATATAGGCTTACATACACACGAACAGTATAAAAGGAATTCAAGTGAATTTCAGAAGAAAAAAACATTAAAGAATAAGCAAAAAGATAATGTAAAAAGACGTTTCTTCCTACGGTGCTCATTTGTTACATCAGCTGGCTGTGCTTTATCAGAAAACTTTGTCCAGCTGAATAAAGCTGTACAATGGTACGTTATGTAATTGTACCCCCGGTTTCATTTCTGTTTCAGGTAGTAAGTAGTACTAAGGAAAAGAGCAACAACAAAGCACACATACGCGCACGGGCGCGCATACACGTGCTCGCACACACACACACACACACACACACACACACACACACACACACATACACACAAATTAGTCTCCAACCAGCGAAGGACAGGTTCAGCATACTAAGGGAAACAACTAGATATTATCGCTTGCGATCATCACGACTTGGAGTTTTTTCCCTTGCGTGTGTGAGTGGCACGTACATATGTTTGCGTGTGTGTGCTTGCGAGGCCAACATGATCTCTCTCTCTCTCTCTCTCTGTCTCTCTGTCTCTCTCTCTCTTCGCGCGCGCGCGCGCGCGCGCGTGTAGCTCTTCATGACTGTTGTTTACGTGCCACCATCCGCAAATACTGCACGTGCAACCGCAGAAATCACGGACTCTGTTCACGCTCTGCAGGCCATGTCACCCCGACGCTCTTTATGACTGTTGTTTACGTGCCACCATCCGCAAATACTGCACGTGCCACCGCAGAAATCACGGACTCGGTTCACGCTCTGCAGGCCATGTCACCCGACGCACCGTGCTTTAGCCTCGGAGATTTTAATGACTGTGACCTCAATTCAAACCTGCCTTCTTTTAAACAGTATGTGTCATGTTTTACAAGAAAGGATAAAATACTTGATTTATGTTACTGTAATATACCATCTGCATACAAGTGTGTTCAACTCCCCCCTGTTGGTCAGTCTGATCACAATGCCATTCATCTCTTGCCAGCTTACAGACCAAAAGTGAAAACAAACCTATCCTAAAAAGCAAGTGCAGTGTTGGACACAAGAAAAGTGTTCATGAATCACAGGCTTGTTTTGAATGTACAGATTGGAATTTGTTTTTTGAATTCTAGTTTTGACATTAACGAAGCCACTGATGTTATTTCCAGCTACATTTCTTTCGTGAACACATGATTGTACCTACTAAAACTATCAAAATATTTCCCAACAACAAACCTTGGGTTACAAAATCTCTGAAAGTAACTCTAAATGAGAAAAAAAAAATAGCTTTTCAATCAGGCAATAAAAGCGATCGTAAGGTTGTACAAAAGAAACTGCAAACAGAGATTGAAGAATCAAAGAGAGCTTACAAGTGAAAAGTCGAAAACATGTTCCAGAATGGAAATATGCGAGATGCATGGAAAGGAATAAACGTTTTATCAGGTTCAGGAAAATGTTCAAATCAAAATATTAGTAACAAAAAAAAACAGCAAAAGAACAGAAGCAATTTGCAGAAAAGCTGAACGATTTTTAGTGTAGATTTGATGATAAAGATTTTTGTAAAGAATTAAATGAAGTGAAGGAAGAACTCCAAAGCAATGTTAAAAAAGATGTTGATGGAAGTGATTCTGTTGTGATGAGGAAAATGATGTTCAGTCTTTTTTCAAACGTTTAAATGTGAGAAAGGCAAATGGGCCCTGATAATATCTGTGGAAAATTGTTGAAGGTGTGTGCTTCTCAGCTCTCCTATGTTTACAGTCGTTTGTTTACCTGGTTACTTAAAGAATGTATAATTCCTGTTTTATGGAAAATGCCACTGTATGTCCTGTTCCAAAAACGCAACCCAAGCTGTTTAAATGATTACCGACCAGCCCTCACATCTGTTGCAATGAAATGTCTTGAAAGAATTGTCCTCTGTTCTGTTTTAAAAGATACTACACAGTACCAAGACCCCTTTCAGTTCGCGTACCAACAGAACAGATCAACAGATGATGCCACACTCACACTTCTCCATCATGCGTTTTCACACCTCGAAAAACCTGCCTCCTTTGTACGCATTCTCTTTATTGATTTCTCATCAGCATTCAACATCATACAACCATATCTGATGGCAAAGAAACTCATTAACATAAATGTGTGTAGCAAGCTCATTCTTTGGATAATTGATTTTCTAACACAGAGGACACAGTCTGTTCGATATCAAAGTGTTGTTTCGTCTTCCAGAGTCATTTCAACTGGGCGCACCCCAGGGTACTGTTTTAATCTCCAGTGCTCTTTACTCTGTACACAAATGATTGTTCGGGAAGTGATTCAACTTTGTACATTAAATATTCAGATGACTCAGCACTTGTGGATCTTTCCAACTCTGACTCTGTTTACTTCAAGGAGGTTCAAAAGATTTGTTGACTGGTGCGATCATAACTATCTTGATCTGAATGTAACAAAAACGAAAGAAATGTTGATTGATTTTAGAAAGAATCCAAAAGTTGTACCACCGCTTTTTATCAAAGGTGCTGAAGCAGAACGTGTTGAATCACACAAATATTTCGGAACTTTTATAGATAATAAGCTGAATTTTAAATCCCATGTTGATTATGTCCACAAAAAATGTCAAACCAGATTATATTGTCTTCGCAAGCTGCGATCATTTCATGTGAATACTGACATTCTTCGGACATTTTATTCATGCTTCTTGGAATCTGTTTTAACTTTCTCATTTATGTGTTGGTATGGTGGTTGACTGTGAAGAGTAGAAATGTGCTTGAGAAAGTGGTGAACGTGGGAAGAAAAATTGTTGGTGAGAGACAAAAAAAAAAGTCTGAGTGAGCTGTACAGGTGCCGTGTTGTTTGTAAAAGAAGAAGACTGCGTGTGACCAGACCCACGTTCTTGCAAATCAGTATGACCTTCAGTCAGGACGAAGATATCGATCGGTTAAATGCAGAAGTGTCGGATTCAAACAAAGTTTTATTCCCCTGTCCATTGATTTTATGAACCGAGGTGTTTGTTTAATTGCTTTTTTTTTTTTTTTAATATGGATATTGTTACATTTTGTTTTATATAGATACATATAATTTAAACTCAGAGCGAGCATACAGTTGCATTAGATAACGAATAGTTGTGTCATTTTAGTTTAAAATCTCATCTTAGAATTCATTATCAAATGCGTTGTAGGAATGTAATTCTATATAGTATTATTTTTATATTATACAGTCACCTTGAAATCCAAATTCTTTTATATGAATGTATGTCATATGTGAGAAAATGGGTAATGTGACAAAATTCTCGTTTATTTGCTGCGAATGTGTGCGACTACAAATTAATTTCTCGCATTGAGATAATAAAGTTTACTTTGACTGACTTGACTTGACTTGAGAGAGAGAGAGAGAGAGAGAGAGAGAGAGAGAGAGAGAGAGAGAGAGAGAGAGAGAGAGAGAGAGCGTGTGAGAAGAGAGAGAGAGAGGAGTGTGTGAAAGAGAGAGAGAGTTTGTGTGTGTGTGCGTGAGAGAGAGAGAGAGAGAGAGAGAGAGAGAGGTTTGTGTTTGTGAGAGAGAGAGAGAGAAGAGAGAAGAGAGAGAGAGAGAGAGAGAGAGAGAAGAGAGAGAGAGAGAAGAGAGAGAGAGAGCACGCCCGATACAACAAAGCAATCAGATCGAAATTCGTTATAACCGGCGCGTCTGCTCTGTAAGTTGCTGGAATGGTGCTCGGTTACTTATCCTTGGAATTCATTTGTCTATAATAATTAAGTCCCTTGCGGATTCATTCCAAGAACTGGCCCTCAGCACTTGTGTCTTAAGAGGTTATCTTTTTATATTTTCTACTTTTCAAAAGAAAAAGCACTGACCACTTCTCTTCGACTTTCCTCCATAGTTTTACACGTCCATTGGGTTTGATCACAATGGTCATTTCAAGACTGAAAAATAACATTCTTCCCACTGATCGTTCACAGTCCAGTGAAGTTACTCCTACAATATTACAGCCACATCTTTCTGTTCACTTCCTTGATGACTAGTTTCTTCACTGGGGGATGCTTTGAATAGCCAAGACCAGGCAGATTTCGCTAGTTCGTCTTTTGGCTGACTTTAATGCAGACTGATGTACGGAATTCGGGTGGAATTTCAGAAACTGTGGCAGATCTGTCCCGTTTTACAAACTTCGACAGTGCAGACACGCACCTGTTTGTGAACACTCTGGGCTTACCTAGGTTTGTTTTCTATCGTTTTTTCTGTCACAGTAATGCTAGTAAACTTTTCCGACAGTTGACCTGTTCAAGTTCAAACATTTGCCGCCTCAAACACCCGAACCCCCTGGACTATCAACGACACAATGTATCTCTTCGTCTCTCTCTGTGAGCTGTTTGCCGATTCGATGCCATATCTAACAGCAGACCGCAAGTACCAAACAACAGTTCAACGATTTTATTTACCTTTACCTATCCCTTGACATCGCCTGTTGTCGTTGGGGCACCCTGACAATTTTTTTTTTTCTGTCCCAACTTCTGCGCCACCTCAGAGGCAGTGCACCCACGCCGCTCATTCCGA
>JADBJO010019909.1:0-2500 GCA_016801955.1 Conus betulinus | reverse complement strand
ACTGTTGACATGCTGACTCATGCCTGACCTTGCGAAACAACCACAGTTTGCAATGTTCTTCTTTTCTTTCTTTCTTTCTTTTTCTTTTTTTTTTTTTTTTTTTTCTTTTTTCTTTCTGTTTTTTTTTTTTTCTTCTTCTTCTTCTTCTTTATTCTTCTTTCTGTTTCTTCTTTTTCTTTCTTTCTTTCTTTCTGCGTACGCAGGCTGATACTCCTGCGGACACTGCCTGTATAGACAGGCAGTGGAGTTTTGTGTGTATGACCGTTTTTCATCCCGCCATTAAGGCAGCCATACTCCATCTTCGGGGAATTCTTTCTGTTCATCTTCCGTTTCGTTTCTTTCTTTTTTTTTTTTTTTGTTGTTGTTGTTGTTGTTGTTAGTTTGTTCCCTTCCTCCTTTGTTTTTGTCTTTCTTTGTTCTTCTTCTTCTCTCTCTCTCTTTCTTTCTTTCTTTCCTCCTTCTTTCTTTCTTTTTTCTTCATGCCTTTTTTTTCGTTCATGTCTTTGTCTTTCCCTCTTTTTACCTTCATGCTCTTTCTTTTCTTTCTTTCTTACTTCGTCTTTTTTTTTCTTCCCTCCTTCTTCGACATCATCTTCTTCCCTCCCTTTCATCACGGTTCGGGTCTTTCTTCATTCCCCCCCCCCCCCCCCCCCCCCCCCCCTTCTTTTCTTTCGTCTGCCTTTCTTGGTATCGTCCTTTCCACTTTTTATTCTTTTCCTTCTCTGCCTTCCACCCTTTCTTATCTTCTCGTGATCTCTTTTTCTTTGGGATGGACCCCAGCCCTTCTGTATTATAAAGTAGATCATCCCCGCACTCACTTTCTCTGTACCTCGGTTTCACATACACACGCGCGCGCGCGCGCGCGCACGCGCGCACGCACACACACACACACACGCACACACACACACACACACACACACACAACACACACACACACACACACACACACACACACCACACACACACGCACACACGCAACATACACACACAGACACACACACACACACACACACACACACACACACACACACACCACACACACACACACACACACACCAGCGCCTGCGCATATCAATACGTGTGAGACGCAAACAAACAGGACTGGCAGACAGACTGATGGTAGATGGACTGTTGCAGACAGACTGATAAATCGATCTGGAAGAGAGAGAGAGAGAGAGAGAGAGAGAGAGAGAGAGAGAGAGAGAGAGAGAGAGAGAGAGAGAGAGCGAGAGAGAGAGAGAGAGAGAGAGAGAGAGAGAGAGAGGCAGACGACAGACAGGACGGACAGACAGGACAGAGGAGAGGGGGAGAGAGAGAGAGAGGGGGGAGAGGGAGAGACAGACAGACAAAGGGGGAGAGAGGGGGGGGGGTTAGAGAGGAAGAAAGAGAGGGGAAACAGATAACAAGGAAAGACAAACTGAACCAACAGTTAGGAAAACAGATTAATAGAACAGACAGACTGGACAGTCAGACAGACAGACAGACAGGACGAATAACAAACAAACAGAGACAGACAGGACAGATATTCGACGGACAGAAAAAGACAAACAATGACAGACAGGCAGACAGACAGACAGACAAAACACAGAAAGACAAAAGAGACAGAAAGACGAATATAGCTCAGGAAACAGACTGATGACCATTATCTGTTGGTGCTTTTCTCTTTGCAAACTCGAGTCCACCTACACATCCGGTAAACAAACACTTCTTTTTTTTTTTTTCTTTTTGAAATGTTTTCACAGTCACCGTGTGATGAATGGGTGAGCAATCACCCAGTCCAAACACATCAATTTTTGCCGCGAAAATGACACGTCCTGTTTCCACAGCTACCCGATCCTTAGGTTCACCGATTGACGCAAAGCCTAGTAACACACTCCCCCCACCTCTATTCCCCTCACCCGTCCTACCTCCTACTCCCGCCTCCCTCCCGTCCCCCCCCCCCCCCCCCCCCCCCCCGCCCCGCCCCTGCCCCCGCCTCCTACTCCTCTCCCCGTTTAATCTAAGTCTCCTAAAAGTTTTTTGTTTTTTTTTAAGTCTTTTGCTGTTGAGGAAGTCTTGTTCATTGTCTTTAAAAAAAAAAACCCCTGTAAATTTCTATAGAGTCTGTGCTGTGTATGGTGATTGCTTTTTTTTTTTTTCTTCCTGTGGTTACTGTCTCTTCCATCTCTTTAAAGTGTCTGTTGAATGATCAGCTGCATAAAGCCTCTTCAGATCTCTTTAAAGTCTCTGTTGTATAATATTTGCAGGTAGTCCTTTTTTTTTCAGTCTTCAACGTCTCTGTTGAATAATCAGCTATCTTTTTCTTTCCGTTAAGAAGAGTTACTGGTACCGCTGGACAAACGAGACAAGCAGATTACAGGGGAAAAAAACCACGATGTATTTCGACCTCTTAGGTCTTCTTCAGGCAAACCAAACAAACATTCCAGGCGATTGAAAAAGAAAACGAACGAACAATCACCAATCTTCTCATAGTCGGTGCAAAATGGGTGTTAAATGAAAA
>JADBJO010019908.1:0-32339 GCA_016801955.1 Conus betulinus | reverse complement strand
GCAACGGGGTTCTGATTGGAGGCAAGCGACGCACGTTATGAACTGACAGCGGATGTGGTGTGTGATGTGTGAGGGGGGGGGGGGGGGGGGGGGGGGCGGAGGGGGGGGCTGGTTATACGTTTGTGCGCACGCAAGCGCGTACCCGAAAAGTTTTCCATGACGTATCTGCCGCATTTCTAATGATTTTCCAGAGGTGAAAAAGTCGGACTAGGAGACTTACCTTGACGCTTCGGCCAGTTTGCCCGCCGTTCATCCCCATGGCCGCCCGACTCTCCTGTTCTGCTGAGGGACCACGCCGTCAGTCTCTTGACGGTCAAACAACGATGACCCCAACAATGAGACAGAAAAGGCGTGGGCCGACGCGGATGTCGCGACGACGATGGTCATGACGAAGACGACGACGACGACGACGACGAAGAAGAAGGGGGATGAGGAGGAGGGGTTGTCTTGAGAAGGATGAGGGCGAAGAGCGACAGACGTGGAGCAGGAAGCGGGAATACATCTGACCGTCATTGGTTTTATTGTGGGCATCGGCAATATCTGGCGTTTCCCCTACATGTGCAACAGGAACGGAGGGGGTGAGTGCCGGTTCTCTCTGTTGCTTGTGCCATGTCTGTCTGTCTGTCTGGTCTGTCTGTCTGGTATGTCTGTCGTCTGCCTGCTGTCTGTCTGTCTGTCTGTTTCCCTCTCCCTTTGGTCAGTTTTCAAGGTGTGTGTCTTGCTGCGTTTTCTTCCTCCTTGGCTCGGTTGTGTGTTATCTGAGACAGCGTCATAGCGTGGGGATGTCTCTGAGAAGTTGGAAAAACAGGGTCATACATTCAGCACTGAAGGACGACAAAAAGTTTCCTTCTGAGGAAATGAAATGCACGGGCTAGCTACTTCACATTTGGTTTCTTCTTTGGGGTCTTAAGTGGTTGGAACATGAAGTGTGTGTGTTTTCTTTTTGAAGTAGGCACAAAAAGGCAAGTGTTAAGGTACTTATGTTTGTCGGTTTGTTTCGCTGCTCCCAGGACTTGGGTTTCTTTGAGTGTCTTGAACAAAAAGGAGTTTTCTTTTCTCTTTAAAGTATGATTTGTGTCTTTTTTTTTCCTGTTGACTCGGGTGAACACTTTGAGTCAGGATTTCAATTTGGGGATTTTGATATGCATAGACGAGATTTTAGTTGCATTCGGGTGTGGCTGGACTCAATGACTGACTTGATTTCTTTTTGACATCATTTTGAAGTTTGGATTTGAAATATACTGTGCACAAAAAGAAACGCATATTTTTTTATTCCGGTCATTTCATGCGTCGTTTAGCATTCAAAACATTACAACCACAGAAGAAATAAGACATCAGTCGACGGTTATGTCTATTCATTATGTGTGACTATTCACACGGACAGAGTTCCCTGCTATACGGGGCATGTTTCTGTCAAAATTTTCCTTAATATTTTCAGCGAAAAAAAAAATATGCGTTTCTTTTGTGGCACAGTATAGTTCGGATTCAGTTTTTTTTTAATCACTAAGCCTAAATGACTTATTTTGTTTCTATACTTTAGATTTTAATCTTTTCTCGGTCCTAACTAAACTCATTGCCTGAATTTTTGTGAAGTTCGTTTTTTTTCTTTCAATCTTATTTTAGATACATTTCCGATTCTAACTGTTTCAGGCCTTACTGAAAAATGACTGACTGATTTTCGTGTTTCAGTTACACACAATTTTCATCCTATATGATCATGATCTTAGCTCAGTTCAAGCTCATAAAATGACTTGGTGAGAAAAACTTGATTTTGAAAAAGAAAATTGCATGTAGGTTTTCATTTTAACATTTTCAAAACCTGATTTTACTTCACACTTTATTGTAACCACATTAAGAAATCTGAGCTTTCAAAACATTCTTTAATTTCATATTGCAAAACAGTACTGTTGTCCAAAAACATGCTTCGTGTTTTTGTTTTCTAAACCTTTAAGTTTCGATTTCTCTATCTTTTCGGATTGATTCAAAGTGTCTTTTCCACTATCATGTGACTGTCAGAATCCACATTTCACCATTAATAGGTCTCCCATTGCCACACAGATTCCGTGTGTTCTGGTTTCCTTATAAAGAGAATTTAAGTTTAAATCTACGGAAATTTTCTGAACCCCGTTTGGATTTGCATGATAAATTCTCATGATAAACACTGTTTGAAATCCATGTTGAGCACATCATAGATTCATTTGCAGTTCTGATCATTTCTTTTGATATCATGCAATGGTTTTAAGCAGTTGTAGCACGTTTGGAATGAACCTCTCGTTTTAACGTTTCTTACGGAATCGATGTCCGTTATGGTAACAGCTCCAATCTGCTCCCCCCCCCCCCCCTCCCCCTCCCCACCTACAATCAGCCGGGGCTATGAACAAGATGAGATGAAAATGTTTTTATAAGGGAAAGTTATTCGCGAAAAACACTAAAAAAGTCAAGAGTGTCTGCTCTGACTTCACACAAAAAAAGTCAAAACCAAACACAAACAACACAAAAAAAAAAAAACAGTAAAAGAACTTCAGCTCCACTCTCCTCTTTATTTTCCTTGCACTTCTTCCCTAGTCTAAAGTGTTATCAGTATTTGTGTGTGTTGTTGTGTTGTGATGGTATCATCATTATTCTATTATTGTGTTCTTCATATTTTACCAGGATACTTTCCGAAATTGTGGTTTGTCTCCGCGGAATACTTCTGCGAAAGAAAAAGTTGCGGCGAACAATAGTGACTAAAATACCCAAAACTACTAACACATTTTAAACACAAAGTCGTCTCGCACCACGGTATCTAAAACACCCACATACTCAAGTTTCAAAACGTTGGTTACATCTTGATTGTAACCGAGCACAGTGGATGAATGTTCGTTGCACTTAAGCAACAGCGTGCGAATCACTAACAACACGAACAGACATGTTTACAATGATCTCTAGGAGGAATGAAATACCTGTCAGAAGTTACAGAAATCACAGACAAAGTGTCATAGTAAAAGTAATCAATGAAACAGTGTAGTCCTATCTTTTTACGTATTTTTGCCTTAAAAAAATACAGTTTGCAAACTCAGTTGTTTATTTCTAACCAGCTGACAAGAAAATACAAAGGTTGAGAGAACAGTGATTGTGGACATATTTCTTGCGTATGTACATTCTTTCGAAAATCCGAGTACTTGCAAACAGGTAAAATCAAATCTGTCTCCAAAAGTAGCCATGCCACCATTTTTACAAGTACGATTCTCACGGAGAGTTTCCATCCCGTCTGTTTTCTCGCTTTCACCTTGTAGGCCTACATCGGTAATAATTAACGGGAAAATAACATATATGATAGTATATAGAAAAACATACTTGCTCCTACAATGTGCTTGAAAAAAATAACATTAAAAAAAAAATGCTTTCACTCTAACCCAGGTGATTTTTTTCTCCACACTCATCTTGAACAGCTATTTTCACATTTTTTACAAAGTGACTTTTGTGGAAGATAGAGAGGATTGTTGAGGTTTATCGAGGGCAGATCCATGTGGAATGACACATGTTAACATGTTAGAGAAGAGCAAAAGAACAGAATCAGTTTTGGACGAACATTTGGAATATCACTTGTTTACAGCAAAAGTGTGTTGCGTCTGGCTATACAAAATAGTAATCCTTTGCAGAACTGGGAAATAAACCAATTGTCCATGCAGCATTAGTCATTTCTTTGCGGTAGTTTGAACAAACAAATATTTCTGTGATTTTGTCTGAAAATTGTCAACGACACTTCATCTTTGGTAATACATATAGTGAATTCTTAGAGTCAAAGGAAATTGTGTGTTGTGTGTGTGTGTGTGTGTGTGTGCTGTGTGGGTGTACAATTCAACAAACAATTCTTTCACGTGGCCTTTTGAAGTCAGGTGCAGCATGATTCGTTAGCACAATTGCTTTTGTGGAAATGTCGGTGTGTCGTGTTAGGTGTGTAAAAGATTCATTTCGGTTTCTTTTTCTGTTTTCTTTCAACGAACATCATGATTTGATTGGAAGTAGGCAGCGAAGACCCTAGCATCTATTGCAGAGCTCAATGTTGACCCATACCCACTGGTAACGGCCTTTTGTTCCTTTCATTTTGTTTTAATTGCTATTTGATAGCATGTGGCACCCTCCGATTTCGTGGCTGTCAAGGGAGATCCGAAACTATAAACCAAGGGCCTTAAAGCGCTTTAGAGGAAAGGAACGCCGCGTGTGGTAGAGAAAGAATAGTGAATGGGCTGAAGAGCGGTACGCCCTCACCTAGCGACACGGTCGCACTGTGTCAAGAGGTGAAGTGTGCAAGTAATAAACCGTCACGTGATAGGATGGCACCTAAGGTCTGAGGACTCTCCTGAGTTCGAACCTTCCCGAAGTTGCTTGTAAACAGACCTTGAAGAGCAGGAGTCTTGGGCTTGTTCGGATGGTATTGCATGTGGGGCACGTGTGTGATGCTTTGTAGGCTAGATGAATGCGGTGTGGACGTGTTGTCGTAGCTTTCTCTAGGAATAATTACTGTGTTAAAGTGGCTCCCGGCGTCGGCGATGAATTTTCGACAGTCCATTTGGTGCAAAGTGGTTGTTTCCTAAGCAATTAGGTTAGGGATGTGTTGTAAAATGCTGATGTGGGTGGAAGAATGTAGCAAAAGGGGAATTCGTGTACTTGTGAACAAGGTGGTGAAAAGGGAAATCAAAAAAAAAAAAATTTGGGTCCATCCTTATCATAATATGAGGGAGAACAAAGTGATTGCGGAGGAGAAACACGCGGAGACAGCACCACGCGAGGAGGGGAGAATGGGGGAGAGGGGGGGGGGGGGGGGGGCGAGAGAGAATGCGCAGCAGGACAGATTAGGCATTGAGAGAAACGTGGTTCTTGGGCGGACAGAAGTGACCGCAAGGTCTTAGGGAAAAAAGACAAGCTGAACAGATACGGACTGAGTTCAGAAACCAGAGGCGGGTGAAAGAGACAAAAAAGAAGATCTACGTTGAGTCCCCAGACACGACCACGAAGACGTAGCTCCTGAAACCTGAGCAGTTCAACCAAGGTCGTCACCATCACCAGTGCTGAAGAAAAACTTGAAATGGTCGTGTTCAAGCCCTGTGGGGTGGGAAAGTGAAAAGTCGTTGTGTGTGTGTGTGTGTGTGTGTGTGTGTGGAACCCTGGGCAGGGTAAACACCATCTCATTTAATTAAAACCCGGAATAGGGAAGCCTTGATCTTTTAAGTTTTGATTATTTAGTTTGTGGAAATGGATTTCATGTGTAAATTATAAGCAGGCATAGAGAATTGTATTCTTGTCTTCGTCGTGTTTAGTGGGTAACGAATGCGTGGCATCCCATTCCCAAGAGAGAGGTGGGAGTTCGGTGGGTTGCATGAGTGTGATTTGCGTGTACGAATGCAACGGATAACCTTGGTGTGTGAAGCCTGACTATCATAATACATCAGCTTAGAGCACACTTAAGCAATTAACAATCCACGATTTCCCCCGTCCTGCACGATGGGCGTATACTCTGCCTCGCGGCAACGCATCGACAGGCGATGTAACTGAGCCTGCAGTGCTTGATCGATATGGAATCGGTTTTTCGCTTTCTCTGATACTTCGGTTGCGTAAGCAAGACGACGACCCGCTTGATTCAATACGATTTAATCCTTGTCGCCCCGTAGCGACAAGATACGACGCCTTGTAGGGCAAGAGAGAAAAGTACCATTGAAAGTCGGGGCGTTAGGTGCAGGCCACAGTTTTTTACAACGGCGCAGTCTTCAGAAAGTTTTCACCCCACCCTCAAACAGTATACCATACGAGGGTTTTTTTTCTGCTATCGTTTACAAAGAGAAGGGGGTACGCGTGGGTGATTAAGAACGGGTGTGGTGTGAGGATAGGAATGGAGGGAGTGGTGACAACATATCTGCTTTGACCTTTGCGTTTGACGGTCGGTCGCGCCGGTCGGTGTCAGCTGCCCCTCCCCCCTCCCCTTTTTTTTTCTGTCCAGCTTCTGTGTCACCTGAGTGGCAAGTGCACCTATGCACTCATTCCGACACTCTGTCCACAGACAACAGCCCGGTCAGTCCGGCCGCGGCCGGCAATCCACAGGGAGCGTCAATTGTCAAGAGGCAACCACCAGAGGAGACACGGCACTGCTATCGAGTCACTTCGGTGGTGTTCAGTGTTGTCTGTCCTGATCCAACATACGCAGGACACATCTACTAAGCTAATGGACTCGCAGATACCGGTGACCACGACTGAACCAAACCAAGTCACAGACGTGGAAAGGACATCGAAACTCGGTCACGCCATGAGAGTAGGGCATGAGGAGCCCACAGAATTTGAGAATTTTTTTTTAAAGCTGATCGACGAGAATGAGGATGATACTACGGATTTTCCTTACCTTCCGGTCTGAGAACCCGGCAGTATTGGGTCAGAGAATTTGAGCCACACTCTCAGAGACGCATTAATTAAGTGGATGAAAACATTAATTAAGTGGATGAAACTCGCGGCCGTGTGGGTTCCAGTCTCCCAACCGAGTCCGTAGCAAGCTCAACATCTGAGGAGGAACGGTCGAGCAGAAAAATCCCACTGACTCTGATGGGAATTGAAACCGCGAACTCCTAAACAAGAATCCGCGATGCTAACCACTTCGCCACGGCAAGCTGGTTAGCAAAAAATATCCGTTGTCATTGTCGACGCAAAACGAAGTTACTTAGAAACACAAAAATGTAAAATGTTTGTTCCTATATTTTGGTAAACATCACTATAAATTGTTTTTATGAATGAAACACCGTATTTTAGTTTTCATGTCATTTTCTACGAGCTTTTCTGTCATCACTACGAGCTTTTATAATCTACAAGAATCACGTAATGCATCTGAAGCTTCTGTAAGCCAGGTTTTGTCAGGCTGGAACCATTCATATTTAGTTCCAAATCTAATCATAACTAATTTTGTCTGTCCAGATACTGATGCTGTAAATCATTAATAAACAATGACATCAGAAGGGGAGACAAATATCGCTATTCGTTCAAACGCACGCGGTTTTTATAATGTGTGCAATACTGAAAACGCAGAGTATTCATTATTTACTCATTCTTTTAAAATTTTATACCCACAGAGCCCGTCGACGAACCGAATCCACAAACTTTTCTGTGGTCAACCAGTTGCAAAATGGTTTGTGAAAAAAAAAGTAGTTGATCTTAAATGTCTATACAGTCTTCAGTGATCGTTGTTAGTGTGGACGGTTGAACGGATTGGATTATTGATTCACATGCCTTGGTTCTGACCATACTAACTTTACAGCGAATGCTGTCTGAATAATGTAAGAGAACGTGATGCTATCAGTTTGCTTGAAAAGTTATGTTTGGAATTGAAGCTTGTGTTGACTTGCTGTGTAATGCAATGATTCACCAGAATTTCAACAAAGGATGCACATGGCAATTAGTCTTATTAAAGTAATATGAATGAAGCTTTACATGTCTGTAACGGTGGTTTAAAAGTCTCTGCTGAATGTGATGAAGAAAGCACATATAAGGTAAATGCGGAAGAAGCCGGCGATGATTGGTATGATAAAGAATGTCTTTTAAGTAAAAGAAATGCACGTAAATTGCTTAACTAAATATCGTCGAACTTTATCGGTACCTGATCATGTTGATACTGTAATGACCAGACGCAGTATATAAAACATGTTTTGATGAAAAACAAACAAACAAACAAACAACAAACAACAACAAACAAAAACAAACAGAAGGTATTTAATAGAACAACAGTAGAGAAATAGTTTCCCTGTGTTGGTAGCCAGAGTTTGGGGAAACAATGCACACAATTCAGAAAAAAGAAACTCAGCCTCAAAATGATGTTAGTTTGAACAATTGGTTTCATCATTTTAAGGAACTGCTTGAAAGAAATGACAGTATGATAGTGGAGTAGGGGAAGGTAGACGGAATGTGATAAGATGATGATGATATAATAATATAAATCGCCCTATATCGAAAGAAGAAATCTTTTTGGCCTTAAGTAAATTGAGGAATCGTTAAGCTGCAGGCCCAGGGGGAATCATTAGTGAAATCATTGAAACTGCTTGTAAATCTGATTTGGTGATGTACTTTTCAGCAAAATTTGTGAAAACGCTATTTGATAAAGGTATGTTTCCTTTCTTTCAGAATCGATTCTTCTCCCATTATATATGAAAGGTGACGTTAACACCCCAAACAACTATAGGGGAATCTCGCTGTGTAACATTGGTAGCAAAATTACATAGTGCTATCATTAATAGAAGACTTCAGGAATGAGTTGAAAAGAACAAAATTACAGGTGAATATCAAGCTGGATTTAAACGGAATTATTCAACTATAGATCACATGTTCACTTTGACGGCCTTTATTCAAAAAACAGTTCTGTCTAAACTGAAAATGATATGTGGCTTTTATTGATTTTGGAAAAGCGTTTGACTCTGTCAACAGAAGTATATAAGGCCAATTTTAGTGAAGCATGGAATCAAACTGTACGAATTTGGTTTTGGTTTTGTGTGGGAGAATCAGGGTGTAGAGCATGACATGCATAGCTTTATCCGTGTATTTCGGCAAAGGTTAATCGATGTAACTGGCAAAGATGGAATTCCCATTTGATGACAGTCACCGATTTGATATGTACAGATTGTTTTAAATCCTTCACATTGTATTCCAAGGTACTTATCTATGCAGATTAACAGACATATTAAATGTATTGTCACAAATACAGGTTTGGTGTATCGCATATCTGTGTACATTCTAACCATTACAGGCCTTTGAATGATCGTAATTCTATAAGTCCACTCTGTTACGAAGATGATGAAAATGAAATTAATTTGTTCTCACTTGTTCTGAACTGCAAGCTGTTCGACAACGATTAAACCCACCTAAGTACTTAAGAAAACCTGTTTCTTCAAACTGATTATGTTAAGGACATCGTTGAATGTAAAACACAATTAAACAGTTCGCTTTGTATTGTATAACGCATTTATAATGCGAAATGATATGTGAAGACCGTAAAAATTATGTGTTAAGCTAGTTAAATGAGTTGACTTGCGCGGTTTAATATGTATTTACCCCCTTTTCTAAGAGGACATAGTCTTTACGAATAATATTTAAAAACAGTCTACGTCTCTCTCTCTCTCTCTCTCTCTCTCTCTCTCTCTCTCTCTCTCTCTCTCTCTCTCTCTCTCTCTAACGTAAGGAAAGATCGAGATCGAGATCGGATATTGGTTAGAGTGGAAGGCAAGTTTAAAAATGATATGTGTTGGATCATGGAAGAGAGGTGGGGGGGGGTGGGGGTGTACGGATCATGGATTATGGGGGGCTGGGGAGACGAGGGGTGGGGGAGGGGAAGGGGGCGATGTGAGCACTGCAGATCAAACACACAAGACACGGGGTGGTGGCAGTGTTGTCCCGATCTGAAACCTCCTTCCAGCCTTGTAATCAAACAGCAATGAGTAGGAGTGTCTGTCTGTCTGTCTCTCTTCTGTGTCTTTGTCTGTCTGTCTGTAGCTGTCTGTCTCTCTCTCTGTCTGTCATCCTCTCTCCCTTGTGTGTGTGGGTGTGTGTGTGTGGTGGTGTGTCGTGCGCGCGCGCGCGGCAAAGCATGTGGTGTGTGTGCCTGTGTGTGTTGTGTGTGTGTGTGGGTGTGGAGGGGGGGGGGGGGCGTGCGTAACACGTGTGAGCGGGGTGTATTTGTGTGTGTGTGTGTGTGTGTGTGGGTGGGGGGGGGGGGGGGGGGGGGGGCGTGCGTAACACGCGCGCCGCGCGCGGGAGTGTGTGTGTGTGTTGTGTTTGGGAGAAAAAAAAACATTTGCGAATACGGTCAGTTGTGAAGCAAGTGTAGTGTTAGTGTGTGTGTGGTGTGTGTGTGGTGTTGAAAAACGTTCCATGACGTAGTTTTGTGTTCTATTGAATTTCCAGCAACCAGAGGTCGCTCGAATTTTGAAGGTAACAACTAACGCGGATGTTTTTCGTCTTTGCAGGATATTCTTCGGTTCGAAGAGCACCTACAGGAAAAAAAAAAAACAGCGGAAAGAAAAAAAAAAAAATACACTACAGAGGGACAGAAACAAACACAGACATAAAAAAAAAAACAGGAAAAAAACCGCACAGCAAGCAAAACCCGCGCACAGGCAAAGCAAAGTAAAGCTATACGATTTCCTTACCTTGCCCTCGGTATTTTCAGACGTGTAACCACTACCGTACAAAAACTTGATCCACATATTGTTTAGGCTTCTGCGTAAAAAAAGAATTCTTCTCTTCTCTCTCTCCTCCTCTCTCTCTCTCCTCTCTCTCACACACACACACCACACACACACACACACACACGTATACGCTACGCTTGCTTGCACACTGACATTCACAAAAGTTTTGTTTTTTTCTCCCAAAGTGCTTTGTGAAAGAATTGTAACTAAAGCGAAACTTTGACTCTGTCTGTCTGTCTCTTAATGAATGGAAAAAAAAAAAAAATCATGAAAACAACAGCAACAACAGCACATCAACAGCAAAAACGAAAACAACAAAAAAAACAAAACACGATAAGAAGAAAAATAGAGGATAAGAATGATACTCTGGGATGACTTATTGCGCTGGGATCAAGCAAGTTCGCACAAATTACTGTCGCAACACACATTGCTCTCGTACACACACCACACACACAACCACACACACACATTACACAACACACAGCACGTACACGTACGCGCACACGCACACGCGCGCGCTCGCACTCTTGCATTTTTATTCCAACGCAGCTTTTTCACTCCTGTTTTCTTTCGTTCGCACCGCCTACGCCGCACCCTCTTCTTTTCAGAGTCTTTTGCCAAGTCACTGTTGTGATGACGGAAGAATGTCGGTCTGCACGTGTTTTCCTTCCGATATCTCGCTCGTCTCTCTGTCTATCTGTCTGTCTCTGTCTCCCTCCCCCCTCTATCTCTCCTCTCTCTCGCTCTTCTCATTGTTCGGTCAAGCTACGGGAAGATCACATTCATTAAGACATCCACATACAGGCCGTTTTGCACAATTCTAGCTGCTGGTAGCACTGACGTGACAGACCATGCTGATCAGTTGACCAGTCCTGAGTGCAGACACCATTTTTACCTCCCTTGCATCCTAAAATAGGACTTCTTAAGCATCGCTTAAAAATTCTTCCCCTTCCCCCCCCCACCCCCCCCCACCCCACCCAACACACACACACTATTTATCACTCTTTACAGAGCGACTCAGTTTTCATGCACCTCGCTCCTTTTCCCGTGTTCCCTTCTCATTCTGATTTCCCAACCCTTTGCTGGGTTGCTGTGGGGGGCGTTTTTAAATCCTGGTAGTGAAGAATACCACAGGAATACCTTGGGTGGCAAGAGCGAAGACCGATTTACAGTCTGCAGCCGGGGTCGCGCTGACGAGTGGGACTCAGCGGACGAAAGGCCTCTGGCAGGCGAGAGAATGGATCTGTGTCAAGACGGACTGTCATGGTCCCCATATGGTGTTAGCGAGTTATTTTATGTTTCTATTCACAACACACCCCCCCCCTCTCTTTTTTTGTTTTTGTTTTAGTTTCTGTTGTCTCTTTCTCCCTCTCCGAGTGTCTTTCTGTTTTCGTTTGTTTGTTTGTTTGTTTTTTGTTCGTTTTTTCGAGTCTTGTTTTATTGATGGAGGAATGGATAGGCCGTACTTTTTTTTTGATCCTGCTACTTATTTGTTCACACACACACACACGCGCGCGCGCACGCACGCACGCACACACGCACGCGCGCGCACAGCACGCACAAACACACATACAGATGTATATATATATATATATATATTATATACTATATTATATTATATCATGGAGGAAACATACATATGTATAAATGTTGGTTAGATATATACATACAATATCTATCACCACACACACTGCATCATCCACACACACACCACACACACACGCACACACACACAACACACACACACACACACACAAACACACCACACCACTTGCACCACACGCACACGCGAAAAGCTATAAAACGTCAAATACTTTCAAAACATGACTATCAGAATAGAACTTGCGGAGCTCATAGGATAGGTTATCCAAAATAGTCGTCAGCCAATCTCTATTGTCTCACTTTCTGGCTCTTCCCGCGCTCTTTTGTCAACACCCCGTCCACCCCCCCCCCCCCCACCCCCGTCCCCAACCCCCGCCCCCCCCCCCCCCCCCCCCCCCCCCCCCCCCACCCCCCCACCCCCCCCCCCCTCTCCCCGCCACTTTCAAAAGGATCCTAGTGCGCCGACGCGAGCGTGTGGGTGATAGGAGATAAAGATGAGACGGGCACGTTGATCAAAAGTCACACTGATGAAAATTTAAATGTTAATGATATCTTTAAATGTAGTCATGAATTACGCAAGTATTTAGATTTGTTTTTTAATATTGTCCCCCCCCCCCCACCTCCCCAACCAAATTCCTGTTTGTTCATTCAATATTGATTTCATTTACTGCTTTGATCAATTTATGTTGTCAAGAGGCATAAATACATAGCTGCACTCAAAATGAAAACTAAGTCCACTTTGAGAGTTAGTCTTTTCTTCTTCTCTCTCTATGACTTAGCTTCTGCAGATGAGAGCGCGTGCACAACACACACACACACACACACACACACAACACACACAAACGCAGGCACGCGCGCAACGCGCGAGTGCGCGCGAGATGCGCGCGCGCGTGTACACACACACTATACACAACGCGCAGCGCACGCATGTGTACCGTACACACATATACGGCGCGCGTGCGCGTGCGCGTGCACAAAACACATGCGCGGGGCGCGCGCACACACACACACACACACACCACACACAAGCACAAACACACAGGCACATACATTCAGAACACGTTACACACACACACACTCACTCACACACACACGTAACACACTACACACGCACACACCACACACAGACACCCCTATAATCGCGTACAGACATACACAGACGCATACAAACGCAGAGACTCTCTCTCTCTCGACTACACTCTGTGCTCATGCAGACTCACGCCACATGCAGGCGTCTGCATACCAGATCTTCCGTTGACATGATTATGAATAGTCAGTCGGCACTGGATGATGGTGACGACCTTGGTTGACTGGCTCCAGGTTTCAGGAGGGGTTTCGTGGTCGTCTCTGGGAACTGGATGCAGAAATCTTCTTCTTCATCTCTTTCACACCACTCTGGGTTCAAACTCAGTTTGTCTGTCGTCACCAACCCACCTCTGGGCTTCAAACTCAGTCATTTCTCTTCCAGCTTGTCGTTTACCATACGACCTTGCTGTCTCGTCTGTCTCCCAGACCACGTTTCTCTCAGCCCTACCCTGTCCTGCTCACTCTCCTCTCCTCCTCTCTCTCATGGTGGTCTTCTCCCCCTTGTCACGTTTTTTCTCGCTCAGTTTATATAGGATAAAGGATTCCCTTTGGGCCATGCCTTTGTCCATGTAGCTTCTCATCACCTTGTTCACAAGTACACTGAATTCCCTTTCGCTACATTCTTCCCCACATCAGCATTTACACACATCCCTACCTAAAAACTGATTAGCAACAACCACTTGGCACCAGATGGACATAAAAAAAGGCCCGCATACTCTGGGACCACGTAAACAGAGTAATTATCCCTAGAGAGAGCTACGACAACAACGCCACATGCATTCAAACCAGCCTGACAAGCGCTGAAGAATCCAGTGCCCCCACGGTGCAATACAATACCATCTGAACGAGCCTAAGACTCCTGGATCTTCAAAGGACTGTTTACAATGCACCTCAGCTGACCTGAGTATTATACGCCTACTCATCGATGAAAAAACCGAGGTCCTAGTGGTTAGCAGTCGCTCCCCCTCCCCTTTCGCCATCGGGAAGATTCGCACTCACGAGGTACCTTACTACCTTAGATGTCCACTCTGTCCACCTGACCACTTCAACCTCCTTGGCACGTTTCGACCAGTTGCGTAGATGAGGGCGTACTTGCTAATCGGCCATGCCTATTGTCCCACCACTTCATAACATCGTCTTGCCTCTAAGCGCTGATGCCTTTTGTGAGAGGTTCCACTCCTCCTTGACAACAGCGTGTCGCCCTGTCAAGTGAGGCCTAATGGATTTTAAATGAATAGAACACGTGCTCTCTCGCTCCCTCGTCTCTATCTCTCTCTCTCTCTGTGTGTGTGTGTGTGTGTGTGCTGTATGTAGCCCACCAGTCTCTGTGTTGTGTACAAACAGATTTTTTTTTGGGCCATGTTGTTCTCTTTGGAGAGAAAACATAAAAAAGAGACCAAAAATAAGAAACGAAACAAGCACTATTACAAGAAAAGACAGAAAACAATACAAAGCACATAGACCATGTACCACAAGGGTTTAAATTGAGACAAGAAAGCCCAAAAATGCTGTATCGGGATTGGCGCAGAGACCTGCCGGTTTTGAAGGATAAAGTACTTGGCGCTGAGCTTATAGTCAGGTCTTAAATGTGTGAATTATGTCGTCAGAGGGTTGTGATCCGAGTAACACTTACCACTGGTAGGCGTGATTACAGCGGGGGAAAAACACACAACACACCAAACACACAATGACCACACACCCCACACAGATATATATAAATAATATATATATATATATATTATGTGTTTTGTGTGTTGTGTGTGTGTGTGTGTGTGGTTTGTGTGGTATACACTACCACGCATATTACACACCTACATACACTATATATGATGAAACGCCAGCGATACTACAGGTAGGTGCCTCTTATATGTTCGCGATGAAAGAACCACGGGGTGTACCAAATAAGATTCCTGAGCTCAACCTTTTTCTGATGAGCATTAAAAACAAAATCGGGGCATTGTGTACGCGACGGGACAGTCTGGGTGTGTTTCAGGACAGGAATCCGTCCAACATGGCGTCGGTTTAAAAGTGGCAGTTATGTGCATTTACGATCGAAGGGTTTTTTTTGCAAACAGTTCTAAAGTTTACTATTGGTGTGCTGTGTTAAGAAGGGGTGGTAGGGGGTCACCCTGAAAATTACGTATGGGGGTATACGTAGTGCGCGAGATCGTGGGGCCCCAAGGTTAAGATGGGAAAAAAAAAAAAGGGTGGGGGGGGGCCTGCATTTGTCAGTCAGTAAACTCTCGACACTTTTTCCATCAGTTTTTACATGGTTTGCATTCCCCAAAACAGCGTTCTGAATTGAACTCTCTTTCCTTTCTGTCTTCATTTTACAAAACAGTCATCATTTCGTCCGTATTTGTTCTTTCCCGGGAGTGAGCTTAAAATAACAAATTAAAATATACCGTCCGCCATAATTCCATGAACGTTCTGATTCTGGTAAACCATTGGTGATTTTGATATCGTTTATGTTGGATGGAGAAGCGTTTTTTCTCCAAGTGATTTTCCATAAGCTACTCCGTTCCCACTACATGTACAACACTTTGGTTGCTGTTTCACATAAGGAAAATGGCATAGTAGGAGAATTTGACGCACCTCTCGTCGGCCCTTGAAAATATAAGTCACGCTTCGGGAAAGCAGTCCACAGTTGTGTGGGGTTGAACTAATCAAGCCCAGGGGGGTGGGGGGTGTGAGGACGGGGAGGGGAAATCCACCGTTTGTGAAGTACGGAATCAATGTATAGCACGTGTGTGAATGAGAGGAAGGTCGTGTCAAATAATAGCGGAGTCATGAAGTTTCTCGTGCGTGGGAAGAAGAGGGGGCCGGGGGGCAAAGGCACGTCGGCGTAATTGATCAATAAAGATCATGACGCTACCTGCTTTACTTGTTTCAGTCGGGGAGAAAACGACAGGGTCCGACAGGGTCGTGTCATTCCCCTGTCTGGTACACACAAACATAACAAAATTTCGGATGTAAGGCCTTAAAAACATGAATCAAAATAAATTGGAAGCGTACATGCACAACAGCGGCGGAGGCCGAACCTTTCAAGGTGGTCAATATGATTGGGTTTTGCCTTAGAATAGGCTCCATGAGGGATTATTGTGTGTGAACGTGGGAGGAACGAGATGGTCAAAAGGCGTAGGAATGGTAGGGTCGAATGTCAGGTATGGGGAAACACCGGCGTTTAAATAGATATAACCGGGGGGTCAAAAAGAAAAAAAAAAACCCCGGTTGCCGTTCTGCGGATCGACGTGTGGAGGGACAGCCCAACAAAGGGGGAAGCACAGGGGTGGAAGGTGGTTGGGTGAGTAAAAGGTCAGGTGATCAGGCAAGAGAACCAAAGATGTATCCATGTGGACGGACTAATGACCTTTAGCACTGCGGACGCTGTCCCACAGGTGTAATATTTTTCTTTGCGAAAATTTTTGCAATCCCTTTTGATTTCAGAAACTTGTCATTATATTCATCGAGGGCACATTCTTTAAGTCTTGTGTAAACCAAATTCCGAGTATTTTTAATTTTCGGCGGATTCCATATCATTTTTAAATGTGGACAGTATGTTGTCTTTGACATCTTTGACACCCGAACCATACAGCTTGCGTTTTCCTCACTGTTTCATGTGTAAACCTGAAGCTTGCCAAATGTGTCGAGAATATGAATGGAACTTTCAAAGGAAACTCTATTACCATTATTACCATTATTATAACTGAGTGTCGTCAGCAAACTGAGCTATTTTATGGTCCATCTCACCAATCTTTATTTCCTGTTATCAATTTTTTTTCTTCCTTTTCTCATTATAGCTAGAACCTCTACACTGAGTATAACAAATACGGAGAAATGGGATCTCCTTGCCTACATCCTTGTTCTATCTCAAACATTGGTCGCAGTCCTGTCCATTACACATAACTGTTGATTTAATATTCCTATAAAATGTTTTTTTTCTCCACTGGCATATACTCTCACGAAACCAAACGCTTTTAGTACCTTCACATGAAATTTCAATTTAAAAGAATCGCGACAGCTTTTTCCAAAGCAATACATAACAACAAACCAGGGCGATCTTTTAAGTTTAGATAGTTCATCAAATCGTTCATCAAATCGTAAAATAAGACTATATATTATCTCCAATGTATCGATGGTCATAAAGCCTGTTTGATCTTCACTAATGAGTAAAGGCAAGACGTCTTTTAGTCTGTTTGGAAATGCTTTTAGACCTATCTTGTACACTACATTTATTAAGGAGATGATTGGGCGCCATTTTTTTTTTTTACAAATTCTTTTGGATTATCGCCTTTCGGAGCACATATAATATTATCCCTTCTTTTTGCGTTGTAGAAAGTTCTCCATCTGTGTACGCTTCATTAAGGATCTTACCACATGGGTCCTAATTGTTTCAAAAAAAAAAAAAAAGAATTAGTAAGAATCGGCGCCGAATCCATCTATGCCAGGCTTTTTTCCGTGTTTAATGTCTTTTAGGGCTAGGCCTGATTCCTCAAATGTGATTTCTCCTTCCAGTAATTCTTTTTCATTTTCTGATAATTTGGGAATTGTTTTCACAAGATCTTCAATATTACGGTCTTGAGTTTCTTTTTCCTTATATAGTTTTTTCATAAAAGATTTAAACTTCATTCAGGATATCTTTTTGGTCGGTTATTACTTCATCGTCCTTTGGTTACTGGTTTTGCGATATGTTTACCAATACAATTCCTTTTCCTCAAGGTTACAGAAACACTTAGATTTTTTTTCCACCGTCTGCAGCCCATCTTGCCTTGGACCTTAGGAAGTACTCTTTTCCATCTTCTTCTCTGTGAGTGATCTTAATTCCTGATTTTGTTGTTGAAGTAATTTCATTTCTGTTTCTGTTTAATTTTCGATCTTTTCTAGTGATTCGATTCTATGTCTTTTATGAGATTGTTTCTTTCTGTGTTGTTTTCTTCTTTTTTTTCTTTTTTTCTAATCGAGTAAGTTATTGATTTTTCTCTAATTTTCATCAAGAGGAAATCTAAAAGTAGTTTGTCTGGAATCTAAATTTGCAGAATTTTACTAATTTCATATATTGACTGGTCTTCTTTTGCTGAAAGATCGACTGCATATTCTCGTATTACATTTAGATTAGTTCGTTTATTTCATCAACATATTGTTTATCTTTTAATATAGATACATTGAATTTCCAGAAACTTTTAAACTTTTCACTTTTGCCCGAATTTCAAACACAAAGTAATTATGGAACGATCAGACCCATAACCCGGTAAAAATATCAGCATTTTTTGAAAGCAAAATAAAGATAATCTGATAACAGAAAATAGTCTAATCGGCTTTGTTTTAGTGGTGTTGGTCTTCGCCAGGTACACACCGTTTACAATCAGGGTTCTCTTCTCTCCATACGTCAGCAAGTCCTATTTCTTCAGTCATATTTATCAGTGTTTCTCTGGCTCTACGGTTGTTATCTTAATTAAAACAGTCTAAGTTAGGATCCATCACGACATTCCAATCGCCTACAGCAATGATGTTGTTATTGTTATAACGGTTTTATGACTTTGTTGAGTGCCGTAAAAACAAGGGGTCATCTTTATTGGGTCCATGCACGTTCACCAAGAGAAATTCTTTTTTCAAATGAAGAAAAAGACGCCAGTATGAAGTGTCCATTTTCATCATGGTGTACATTTTTTTTTTTTTAATCTGGAAATCAAATTGTTTGAGAATAAAACAGCCACACCCCCAGAGTTGGATCGAAAGGAGGAAAAGAAACATTTGTAGCCGCATTCGGCATTTACATACTTTTCTATTTTTGTTTTAGTGAAGTGGTTGTCTTGCAGACAATAAATAGAGAACTTTTTTAGTTTTAAGTAGTGGAATACGTCCCTACGCTTATGTGAATCTCCCAGTCCCTGACAATTGAAGGGAAGCAATTATTATACTGTCCATTGTAAAGGTTTTTTAAAGAGTATAGAAAAAAAGTTTGAACAACACTTAATTGCTTAGTGACAACACTAGCATTCCAAAATCTCCACGACAGGCCCTGTATACAACATGTGTTGAAGAGGTGTACATAAATATATAGTATTCCTTGAAGCAAAACAGTTAAATTGTTATGTATACCAGACATGAACTCAGCATATACCAACTATGCCTGATAACATACAAGGTAAAAATAAAAGACAATCCCTTACAAAAAAAAAAAAAGAGTCGAAAGGGTAGAAAGAAAATGCAAAACCTGACAAAAAGCAAATATGAAAACAATCGAACACTAGATAAGACAAAAACCATACCAACGAGACATATGTTGTATGATGACAGTACGAAAAAAAAAAAAATTAAGTGGATTTGAATAAAAAAAATTGCTTGACCAACGCAGGCAAGCAGAAGGCGCGTAGAAGAAGAAGAAGAAGAAGAAGAAGGAGGAGGAGGAGGAGGAGGAGGAGAAGTAGAAGAAGGAGAAGAAGAAAAGTGTGTGATTTCAACATGTAAAGGCCAATAGGGTATCATAGAAAAGAAAGAAACCCGCCCTAAACAAACAAACAAACAAACAAACCAAAAGCTCTGCTATTACTAATACATGTGGAAGGTTCGTATTCTCGTCTTGGGGGCAGCCTACTGACAAACAAAGTCTGCATAAAGGTGATGTCAGCCCGTGCGCTCGCGAGTGCCTACATCCGCACGAGTGTGTGCGCGCGCGCGCCCGTTCGTGCGAAACAGAACATGGGCGGTTGGACGTGGATGGGGTGTGGAATAGCGCCCACCCGGGCGCGAGTTTGTATGGAGTTCAATGGCATGTAGGCCTGAATACTGCTCAGCTGATACGCCTTAATTAAAATGTCCGATACAACTCCTGCTCTGTCACACACGGAGTGTGATGCAGGGATTGGGTAGAGTGGGGGAGGATCATGCACCGCACGTGTTCTTTCCTCCCTCACTCTTTCCCCCCCCCCCCCCCCCCCAACTTACTTTTTTTTTTTTCTACATGAAGAATGCTGAAAGAAAGCCGATGCATGCTTAGCCGATGGATTGGCGATCGAAGAGGAGTGGAGTGGGAGGGGGGTGGGGGGGGGGGTGGGGGTAGGGGTGGGGGGTGGGGGGGGGCACGCAAGAAGGGGGCAGGGAAATCGAGAAGCATGAGAGAGAAAAACAAAGTGGGGTAAAAAAAAAACAAACAAACAAAAACTCATCGGTGGATAAGGCTATTCATGTTTCCACATAAATCAAGGGTTATGAAAATTAAACATTAACTTCATTATCACCTCTTACTTTCACTCTGTGATGTTTTTATAGACGTGGCTTCGTCAAGCTATGTATTTGCCTCCTGCCACAACAGAATAAGACGAACAGAAATTTCAAATATCCGTATGACCCATAATAGTTTTAAAGACAACAAATAGAAATACAAACAAAATCACTTCTGTTAGCGTAGGCGATCAAATTTCCTCCATCTACATCAAATTTCACAGGGCATATCAACATCACCCATCGACTTCGCCCTTCAAAGCTGGATATGGACTGGGTGCAGGTCGTATAACATAACACAAAAGACGCTCATGACATTCATAAATACATGTTCACACAATGACAAGGCATCATCCATCTGTTGGCAATAAAGAAAAATCATAATGCCCTCTACAGTATTGTTATCTTATTATCTGGAAGCAGAGAGGAATAGGCGAGGTGGGGGGGGGGGGATGTATCTATGTGTGTGTGTGTGTGTGTGTGTGTGTGTGTGTGTGGTGTGGTGTGTGTGTGTGTGTGCGCGCGCGCGCGCGTGCGCGCACGTGATCCCGCGCGCGCTTGCGTCTACTGCTCGCGCGCGCGCATGAGTGAGTGGGTGCGCGCGCACACGTGCGCGCACGCGCGTGTGAATTAGTTCTGACCCACTTTCTCTCCCCCCCCCCCCCCCCCCCCCCCCCGCCTTTTTTTTAACAGAACATATGCTGGTATATATGTAACAATCATCATCATCATCCTCAGTCAACTTCGTCTCTCGACGAGACAATACAATATCCCTTATCTGCCTGACTGATCAACCACCACTGTCAGTATTCGTCTGTCAGTAAAGACAATCCAGCGAAATCTGAATTTACCTGCCCTGTGACTTTTTCCTCACCACCCCCTAGCAATATTACCTATCAACATCATCAATCAGTTATCACATTTCAATCTCTCTAGTCAACATCACCTTATCAAAACAATCCTCCACACCATCCGTCCACCCAGCCTCCTCAATCACATTGTTCGCCAGGTCATTAATCAGCCTCATTCACCAGTTCCATCCATCAGCAATGTGCATCGACCTCACCTCGTCAGCATCACTCTTCCTACATATCTCATCAAAGACACTCTTCAGTGCCTCCTGCATCCATAATATCTCCCAGCAAGGTCACCCACTGACACCATGGAGAGTCTCATCCAACAAGATTTTCCATAAACAGTGTATGTGTACAGATATCACTCAACAACAATATCCATTGATTTGTTTCTAAACATCGACCATCAGCATCGCCTGTTTGTTATATTCCAGTAAGTACCTGAACTGCCTTCAGCAACACTGGTATCATCATGTCTATCTTTCAATTGTACAAACGAAGATTAATCTGACAGTGAATTTAGTCTGCATATATCAGTGTTAGGTTGGCATGTCCGTGTGTCTATACATGCATATGTAGTGGCACAGTCTAAGACCCCTCCCACCCCCCTCCATTTCTATGTGCAGGAGCCTTCCTGATACCGTTTTCTCCTGTGCCCTTGTCATCATGGGCTTTCCTCTGTTCTTCCTGGAGACGGCACTGGGCCAGTTCACTGGCAGAAGTCCCCTGCACGTGTGGAGTGTGTGTCCCCTGGTCAAAGGTAAATGAATACACTCACACACACACGCGTGCGCGCGCGCGCACACACACACACGCACACACAAAACAGATACACACACAAACACGCGCGCGCGCACATACACACACACACACACACACACACAACACTCACACTCACACACACACACACACACACACAAGCAAGCACCATCGAAGCAAACAAAAAGGTAGTGAACTACTTAGACATAACACTTGACCTCAACACAACCACATATATAAACCATACAAGAAACCTAATGACACACCCATTTATGTAAACATCAAAAGCAACCACCCGCCATCTATACTAAAAACCATACCCAATGGCATAAACAAGAGATTATCTAATCTGTCACATAATGAAAGAGTATTCAACAACGCAGCAGCAGAATACCAAGAGGCATTGCAAAAAAAGTGGTTACAGCTACAAACTACAATACAACCCAGATAACAACATGAACAAAAACAAAAAAAAGCAGGAAAAGGAAAATCACATGGTACAACCCTCCATATGATGGACGAGTAAAAACAAACGTAGGGAAAGAATTCTTCAAAATTTTGACAGCATCCTTCCCAAAGAACACAAATTGTCCAAAATATTCAACAAGAACACCATCAAACTATCATATTCATGCATGCCTAACCTTAAAAATATAATTGATTCATCCAACAAAATGAAAAGCAACACAGCAAAGAAGGGTGAAGAAAGGAAATCCTGCAATTGTACTAAAAAAGAACAGTGTCCCTTAAGCAACAAATGCCTCTATAACAACATTGTATACCAAGCCACTGTGACATCAGAAAATGAAAAAGAAACATACATAGGGATCACTGAAAATCACTTCAAAACCAGGTACGCAAACCATAAACAGTCATTCAACAAAGAAAAATACAAAAACCAACAGAACTGAGCAAATATATTTGGAGACTTAAAGACAAAAAAAAAAAACTATAACATATCCTGGAAAATCATAAAAAGGGCATCACCATACAATAACATTTCTAAAAGATGCAACCTATGTTCAACAGAAAAATGGTTAATACTATGCAAACCACACTTAGCAACTCTAAATACTAAAGTAGAAATAGTAAACAACTGCAGGCACAAATGGAAATCGTTGTCAGCAAACGCACCCTGAACTGTAAACAACCTGAAAACCGAACAACACGTGCAGCCAATCCGCACGTGTAAACAGTGACCGAAAAGACGCGAAAAGACACGAAAAGACGCAAAAAGACACGAAAAACGCGCGAAAAAGACACGAAAAGACATATGTGAAAACGCGCGAAAAGACATCCGAAAAAGAAAAGACACGAAAAGACGCGAAAAGACACGAAAAGACATATGAAAAAAAATGTGAAAACGCGAAAAGACATCCGAAAAGAATGTGAAAAATGCGAAAAGACACGAAATGACACGAAAAGTGGCTTTTAACGCGCCGCATTTAGGCCTAACATCACACCTACACTTCTAAGTACCGGTACTGATCATGTTTGCTTGCAGGCACCAGCTTTGGTCAAGAATCAAGTGCTACGTGTTGTGACCACGTGCCGTTGTGACCACGTGCCGTTGTGACCACGTTGTCTGACCACGTGCCGTTCCTGTGAACATTTTGGATCAAGGTCATGACCAGTGGTCATTTTGGTCAAATTTCACGCGTTCACAGTCAACAATGTGGTAGAAGTTCACGTGAATATTTTTTTTCAAATTGGCCAAGGCCGATGACCAGTGGTCAGTCACTAATCAGTGGCCATTTTGGTCAATTTTCTAGGTTTTACAGCTCTCTTTCTCTCTCCCTTCCAGACCACTGGTCAGTGGCCTTGACCACTGGCCAATTTTATGAAAAAATAAATATTCACGGGAACTTCTACTATATTGTTGACTTTGAAAGCGTGAAAATTGACCACTGGTCAGTGACCTTGACCACTGACCAATTGGATAAAAATTTGCTCACGGGAACTTCTGCCACATTGTTGACTGTGACAGCGTGAAAATTGACCAAACTTACCACTGGTCAGTGACCTTGACCAAGTTCGTGATGCGCAGGTCGTGCTAAAATATGGGCTTTGCAGGTCAAGGTCAAGGTCATGAACAAAGGTCACGCATTTCTACGGGACACAACTTGAGAATGGTTTGGCCTAGAGTTACAAAATTTGGTATGTTAACATTTGTTAACATTTGGTATGCTCATTTGTGTGCTTTTGGTATCTTGACCCCTTTTTAAAAGACGCGAAAAGACACGAAAGACACGAAAAGACATCTGAAAAGACATTAGATATTCCAGGACTTTTCATGTCTTTTCACATTCTTTTCGGGTGTATTTTTGTCTTTTCGTGTCTTTTCCCGCATCTTTTTTCGTGTCTTTTCGCGTGTCTTTTCGTGTCTCTTCGCGTCGCGTTCGTTTCTTTTCGTGTCTTTTCGCGTCTTTTTTCGCATTTTTTCGTGTCTTTTCGTGTCTTTTTTCGCGTCTTTTCGCATTTTAGTATGACCGAATTTCGGGCCCTCCAGGTGTCGGTGTCTAACCTTTCGGTAACTGCTATTTCGCGGATACCTACCTGGCAGGTGACAGTCTCGGTGGCTCACTAGAAACATGGTCACAAAAACTGAGCTGATGTGGTGTAGCATATATGGATTTGTCTGCACGCATTGACAACTCTGTCAGGAAACTGGAACTAATACTCTCATTTTGTGGCGTGCTTTGATCCTGATCTTTGTATTGTTCAGTCTACCGATGGTTATTTGTTGTGAATGGCATGGACTATCAGTTGAACAGTGTAACCTTGTTTATGTTTAAGATGCTAGTGGTGTCACTGCTTTTTCTCTGGTTTGCATATATTGGGTGTTAGATGAATGTTTTTTTTTCCCCCTTCCGTATGTTATGTCCATCTTTCTGCTTTCAGTTCTGATTTTTGTTTAATATCACGGTTTACAGTCTGTGGATTTTAATCCCTCAATTTCCAGAATAATTTCCAGACTCGAGAGAGCACTATGAATGACAGGACTGTCAATGGTTTAACAGAACCGTGCTGGTGCAGAGGTTGATAGGTTGCGTCCCCCCCCCTCCCTGCCCCTTCGTCCTAACTATCGCACTGTTTTCATCCTCCGAAATGTTTCTGTCTGTCAACGAAATATTAAAAAAAAAAATCGGGTTGTTTTATTCACACACACACACACACACACACACACACACACACACACACACACATGCACGCACGCACGCATACACATACACACACACGCGAGCGCACGCATACGCACGCACGCACGGACGCACGCACACACACACGAAAACAACGGATAATATATGTGAAAACGACTTTCGGCGTAACCACAGACATCCTTGAAGTCAGGCCACATGGTTTATTGGCAAACCGATCCTGGAACAAGGGCGACCAGCAAGTTGACAATGGAACCATGTCATGCATACACTAGCATATCTGCTTGTATACGTTGCACGCGCGGCTCTTCATCACGTACTTACATACTTGCAGAAGGCAAATACTGGAGTAAAATGATTTATTGGAAGGAAAAGGGCATGATCAAATGAAATTACACATTTGAAAAAAAAAACCTAGGAGAGAGATTCAGATTCAGATTCAGATCTTTATTCTGTTAGGCCATGGCCCCTCAGAAGGGGTACAAAGATAGAACAATATTCTGTAAATATTCCCAAAGCAAAGAAGCAAACAAAATAAAGCATAACCACAAAAACAATCTTTTTAAGGTTTAAACCTTCGAAAGCATTAATTTCACTGCACATAGCTTGCTATTTGCAAATGCTACTACACAGAATAACAATCAAGAAAACACTGATGAAAAATCAACCTATGCTGCAACAAACCTCCGAATCTTAAATGCTTTGCTCAAATATAATGCGAACGAACTGCTTTACAAGTGTTTCATTCCTTGATGTCATTAACATAATTAGCTTAAATAAGCATGGTTGTCTATAGTATTTTTTTGCGGAATAAACTCTCTTGTCGAACATTACTTAGTTCCTGGCAAGAAAAAATAAAATGAACTTCATTATCAAGTGCCTCGTGGCATAATGGACAAAGGAGATTATCATCACCGCGTTGTCTATAGCAATTGAAATGTCTATTTATTTCTGTGATACCGAATCTAAAATTTTGTTAAGATGTATCTCAAATATTTGTCGAGGTTCATAGAAAAAATACACGGGCACATTATGCTCTGCGTTGTTTAACATACGATAGATATTAAACCTGTCACTTTTCCTGAACATGAGAGTACCAGCTTTGCCATCTACAATCTATTAATCTCTGACGAAATTCAAGAATAAAACTAGCTATGTCTCCGACGCCCCTGACTTTCCCATAACAAAGCCAAATCCACACTCATACAGCTTTGATCTTACTCGCGCGAGGCCCAGTAATTCATCTTGCCTCTGGCATCCATCTCAACTAACATGTTGTAAGCTTTATGGGGTAACCTATGTGGCTGCATTTCTCGTTTATTTTAACCATAACGAATAGAGCTGACTATAGATGCTAACATATATAGGATACCTATTTTGTCTCCCCCCATACACTAAAATCATTAGGCGTATGCATAGATACTCCCAAAAACTTCTTCAATGCATATAAATGAATCTTCTCCACTTCAAAAGCAGCACTACTGATACCCCACAACAACTCAGCACCATATTGTACTATTGACTGAATTGAGAATCAAACATTTTAGAAATAGTGCCAAAGATTGTTATTCAATATTGTCAATTTTTTTCATAATACATAACAAAGCGTATTTAGCTCTGCTCACAAGATCTTTGCAGGCAAATGTAAGCTCAATCGTGTTGAAAAGATATACCCAAAATTTGTACACATTTACTACTGGCATTGTACTTCATTAATACATCCATCTTTCACTGGCAGCAGCAGGTAACCTCCTTTTCTAAACACTATTATGTTACTTTTAGTCATGTTAACCTTTAACTGAAGTGAAGCAGAAGCCCTTGCTAAACTGTTCAATTGTGTTTGCAGACCTATAAACAGTTTCGGATAACAATACCACATCATCAGCTAAAAGGGAGGATGAAATCTCTAAAACATCATTTACAAACCGGAAGCCATGTCTTCCAGAATTAATAAACTTCAAACGTTAATTCATTAATAAATAATGAGAACAAAATAGGGCTGCAAACATCTACCTAGGAGAGGAGAGAGAAGAGAGAGAGAGAGAGAGGAGAGAGAGAGAGAGAGAGGCAGCCAGAGAGATGAGAGATAGAAGAGAGAGTAGAGAGAGAGGGGGAAGAGAGAGCTGACGCTGAAAGGTCTAATGTAACAAAGCAACTAAATTAAACAAGGCCCTTAAAAAGAGACACGAATCTGGGAAGAAAATCTCTTTAACAAAACAAATAAAACAACAATACAGCAACACAGATCACCTACAGCACCTCAAGAAATAATCGCTCTATTGAGGATGCCTGAGACGAGAAGTGGTAACGAGAATAAACCAGGCTCTGATTAGTGCAACACCCGGCCTTCCGCCCTGCATTTTACTACCACCCCCCCCCACATGTATACAACCACGATGGAGTCGGTAACGATGGCACACGTGTTGACGTCTCCCAACTTCAAAGACGTCAAATTACACTTGTCATAAACGACAAACCTAGAAAAACATTATAACAAAGCCCTTCGACTTCATATCCCAGCCCACGGCACATCGCTCCCTAAAAATTTCCTCCCCCCCCCCCCCCCCCCCCCCCCCTCGAAAAAAAAGCTGCAATCGTCCATTGAAATAAGGACACTGACAAGAGTAAAAATTCAAAGACCCCAAAATAAACTCATTTTCGTCCCCTCTTCCCCATCCCTCTCTCCCACCACCTAAAAAACAAGAAACGACACGCTAAACGAAAGAAGCGCGCGCACTAACATACTACCGCAGGATCAATCGGGGCATCTCTCTCGTCCTCGCACACACACACACACACACACAATTAGGAAAGCGTAAGAAACCTCATTAGCTGCAAAAGCAGGAGAGGTCGGGAACAGAGTTTGGGCATTGGAAGTTAAAGCCGTTGGCACACGTTTGTGGAGCACAAGATCATGATCAGGTTGGGAAAAACTTTGATGTTGCCATGCATCCCCAGTGCTCATAGTACGTTGTCCTCTGGTACTCCACACAGTGCCCTCACTGACAGGGATGGGACGAGGGTAAAGTTAGCTGGGGGCTTGGCGGTTATGCAAAGTGTATTTTTTTTTTTATGGGGAAGGTAGAGACAAAGGAAAAAAGAATGGGAATGGGGTAGGGGTTGCGGAGATGGGGATGAGTGGGGGAGCTGAATGAAACTTACTTCGGCAACACAGGTGTTTGGCACTTAGAGGATTTTTCAATAAACCCCTGGTCTCGTGCAGCAGGAGCATACGGCAGGATTACCTGCAGCCTGGAAGTGCATTAATCCATCCAAACAGGGCTGGAGCAGGACCGAAGGGCTGGGAAGTTACCATACATTAGCTATCAGACTCTATTGGGTATACTGGGAAGAAAGGTCCATTCGGGCCCCCAGGATAGGAGCACGGGCATGCGGGGGTCCTGCTTGAGCGAACCATGGGCGGTTTGGGGTCCTGGGGAGTTGGACTGCGGGCAATTGGGGCCCATGTGTGATTAAGCATGGGGATATCGGATTCTGGCGGTTAGGAAATATTGGTCCACTGTAGCCTGCCTGCTCTACGAAAAGGCGGACCAACGATTCCTCTTCACTGACAGGTGGGGGGCTGGGTGAAGTGGGGAGAGGGTACCCTTGATTTCTGCTTGAACCGATAATGGATATCCTGTCCTGCACAAAGCGTTCGGAGAAGAACTTACGATGATTATAAGATCAGTGTGATGTGTCTATTGTATCTCTCATATGGCAAGTTTTGAGTACATTTTATCGTTTTTTTGACATTAGATATATAGTTTCTGGAAATATGGCCTCACACTGTAAATAACATAAACAGTAGACCACAATAGTTGCTTTTAACCTCTTTACGAGATAATGCAAAACACACTTGACCGTAAGCTACCTGATAGATTATTCAACAACACATCTACTACACACACACATTTTGGAGATAAACAAACAAAAAAAAAAAAAAAAAAGAAACATGAAACGTATAAAAACCCCTTTTTCCCACATGGCATGCATTGTAGAAGGAGCAGAGACAAGAGAAACTCGGCAAGAATTCCAAGCCACAACCGATCTCGAGACATCCCAAATCAGCGTCCAAAGCCATGGACCTCAGGATGATGATGAGCACCGCATTACTGCTGCAAAACAGCAAGCAAACACAGGGTGCCTTAGTGTGGTTAGCCATAATTATAAAGGAAGGTTACTGGAGCTATTATGGAAAAAAGCTGTCAAGACACCATGATATGTTTGGTATGAAGAATTAGAAGATACACAGTCATTATAGATAAAGCATCACGATGCATGCAGTTCTTATAATACACACATTAAGATAGATGTAGTCATCAGGAACACAGTGTTACGATGCTGTTCTTGGGCACAGCGTGGAGGGACACATGTATAATCATTGTAGGTAAGGTATTAGGAAGAGACATACTAATTTTGAACACTGTGACTGGATGCATTATATATTTATACACAGTGTTGGAACTACATTCGGTCCTACACACCAAATCCGTGCCAGGGCACGTAAAAGTTTAATTATACATACCGGGAAAAAAGGTGCATTTAACAATCATAAACTGTGTTAGCACATAAACAGTGATTATTAACCTTACAGTACTTGGAATCCTACAGTACATTATCCACCATGTCAGGTTACATGGAGTGATTATATGATTATGGTACAGTCATTAATCTTGCCCTCAGTGAACACAGGGTTAAGTTGGTCTTAAGCGCGATGACGGTCATACACAAGGTACGCCAGCCTGTATGGGCTGCTTAGAAGAGTTGACGGCTTGCCTGCAAAAAAAAAAATACTGCTTTCAATCTTCCGCTTATGCAATGCCACCGACTGTTGGCATATCAGGGACAAAAAGCACCATATATAACTATCCATGTACCCACCGATCAGTGATATTGTTACAATGTACACATTCGTGTTGCTACCATGGCCCCCTTACTTCAGTGAACACGCCCATCTCTCTCTCTCTCTCGCGCCTCTCTCCTCTAATCTCTCTCTCTCTCTCTCAACAATACTGTTATGCGATAGTGTCCACGGCAACTCCTGACAAAGCATTGTTTCCTTTACTCGTTTCACAAGTGAATACCATTGGGTTTTTCTCGACTTATATGTTCCTTCCATCCATGAACTATTTGGCAGCCGTGTGTTTGAATGTCCTTAATGTAAAGTTTACATATCCACTCTTACACCTACGACACCTGCAGCCTTTTCTTGTCCCTCCCCCGCCCCTTACACGCAATGAAAGATCTTTTGAATCGTCGTCCACATCAAGTCACGCTCCGTTTGGCGAGCTGAATAAACGGGAAACGATAGGCGAACCCCCTAGCCTTACACAAAACCCCACCCCAAATATTGCCTCCACTACTCCCATCAACACTGGCAACTCTCCTCCCACTTCTCTCCTGCTATGAAGGCTGAGTGGGCCGCGTCTTGAACTCAACTGTCACCAAACAGGTCATGGATCTGGGTGTGTGTGTGTGTGGGTGTGTGTGTGTGTGTGGGTGCGCGCTGGCGCGCGCGGCGTGTATGATAAGCTGGGGGGGGGAATGGGAATCTAGTTGGGATATAGTGGGACTTAAAGGGCCAAGGGGCATGTGGAATTGTGTCGCTTACCCTATCAGTAACCATTCTCGTAATCTCGTGTAATGATGAATGAAAAATGCACAAACACTCATAAGAAGGTTGATGGCACAAAGGAACAAATTGTGTTGTTCGTCCGTCGAAGTCGACGAGAACCACTATCATCCATCTTGGCCGCTTGGGGTGGGTGGGGTGGGGGTGGTGGGAAGGGGGGGGTATAAGTTGTGGGATACCGCAGGTGGCTGATCAAGCTGATGTCGTGCATGGAATGGTCTGTCATAAATCCGTTGGCCACCACATCGGTGTAGACTTCAGCTGGTATAGATCTGATTAGGAGTTTTTGCCATGGACAGCAAATACAGGCCACTTATACAAACTGGGTCTCCAAGAGGTTGGTGCTCACTCATGTCTTTGTTGGCTTTAGGCACAGTATGGAATCGGGTCGGATGGCTTGTGAATAATTGTAATATGATAGGGTAGTGTTTATTACGGTTGTTGAAGTGTTCTGCCGCAGCGTTCCAAGATCGTGGGTACCGAAATCGTCAGTGGTCCTGTGAGTTTTCTATCAGCGGCTGACCAGAAGTGATACTCCTGAGATGGTAGCCCCTAACTTGATTCTTTCAAGGCATCATAAAACGTTCTTTACATCATGCTGGTCAGCATAATCTTGGATCTCTGTCAGCTTTGCTTCTCTGCCATGGTTTCTTCTTTCGGTGGATTCTCTGGAAACTTTTCCGTATATTTTGTTGCAAAAAGCGGCGTCCCTTATGTATAGGTGGATTTCATGTACTGAGGAACGCTTCATATGCACCAGATGTTTCTCATCCATATCTGTTCTCACCAAAACCAATCTATGAGTTTGTCTTGGTTGCTTGTTCCCAGGATCTCTTTACCGGAAATGTCTTATAATAAAAAACCAGTTTCTGAAGTTCGACTGGTTGTTATTTTACACTCGTTGTGTCCTCAGAGGCGGATTCCAAGCATTCGCTTTTCGCTTCCGAGTGTCCGACAAACCACTGCCTAGATTTGGTGCTTTTCAGCATTGGTGACATTAAGCCATTCTTAGAGTCTCTTCAATTGGCATCTGTTGGGCTGGAGTGGATTGTAAACTTGCTTACTATGAGATTGTTGTTGGTCCGTTCAGTACTAGCAGACCGCACATGGGGTTGGTGACTCTTGTAGCGTGGGTGACTCTTGTATTCTGTCTTCCGCTCTTATTGAACATGGGTGCAGCATTAGAATGCAATGTTAGGAGCAGGAAGCATCCATTGTCTTGGTTACATGTGGTGAGAGTGGAGGACTGTGCTGGTGATCGCAATGCACGCTCAGCACAGGTTCTGAGTACATTATCTATAGACTGTTTGCAGTGGCCTATTCTTTTTTTTGCCCTGAACGCCTTCCCAGGATCACTGTCATAACTGACTCTATCGTTGAAACCACCAAGTAAATTTCGCGCTTGTCTGCTTTCGGAACAGCAAGCAATGAATCAGTGAAGATCCTTTAGAAGATTCTCCTTCCTGTCATCTGGTTGGCCACCGGTCGGCCATGGAGCCATGATTAATTGGTCAGGCTGCTCCTTTCCAAATCAGAGGGGGAGTTTTCAAATGGGCATCAGCCTGCCGATCATTTCCTATGATGAGGTCCAGCTACTTGCCCAAGAGCTGTCTTCACTACTTTCAAACCGAAATTAGCTTACTCATCGCTCTTAACTTCCTCTTCCGCTCAAAAAAAAAAAAAGGTTTGAGCAGAGCCCTTTTCACAATTTTCCCCCTGTCCCACATACTGGCCCCCCACCAAGGCTGCGATGCGATGTTAATACCGAGCGAGTTCTTTTTCCAACTAGAGCTGTTTCTTCTCCTACTTAAGACCTGTTGCATCGTCTGCT
>JADBJO010019907.1:12477-19977 GCA_016801955.1 Conus betulinus | reverse complement strand
TTGTGGTTTATCGTTGATTTTACTACCATTTCCCTTCTATCCTTTTGGGTGCCCCATCTTTTAGGAGTACGAAGCCGTGCTTTTTGCAACCCCGATTTCTGTGTGTGTGTGTGTGTGTGTGTGTGTTTGACTCCCTACTCTTCTATTTTTCGGATATGTGAGCCGCCCGTGGACCGTCCTCCCTCATTACCCCTCCACGTTCTTCACTTTTTTGTGTGTAACTGGGTCGGTTTTTTTTTTTTTTTTTTTTTTTTTTTTTTTTTGAGAGTGAAATCACGTCTCCAGCCACACTGGTAGGGTCTGTGTGTTTTTTGTTTTCAGTTGCACGTGCAATCCGTGCGGGTTCTCAACTCCCTGACTGACTGCATGTGTTAACTGCTCAGCGGCAGGGTTTTCAGTTTGGTTTGGGGAGCCGGGGAGACAGAGGGGGAAAAGGATTTCGGAGGGACCACGATCCTCAGTCTAAGACAAGTTTCTTGAAACCATTCCTGGTCTGGCGAACCCCCTTTGGTGGTGATCCTGAAGAGTTCCTGGTCACTTCGTTGTGACGTACGTTTTTGGTGCCGGCCTGCCTGCCCTTCGCCTGGGTCGAGACCGGCGACACTGGGTGTCCCACCCTACCCTCTCCATCCCCGTTCACGAACTGCTGGTATGGTATTGTTCCGTATGGTTTGCTGTTGGTTTAGAATGTGTATTTTTCGTCGGAAGTCTGGAAATTTGAGGTTCTGGTCATAGCCCTTAGCAGATGATTGGGCATGTACAGTTTCATATCATAAAATGCGCGTTATTCTTACAAAACCCCGCTTATTTTGAGAGTTCTGGGGACCAAAAAGTGGTCTTGGTTTTATCATAGTATGGCTTGGTATCAAGCCATAGTCAGTGTAAAGGTGTTTTTTTTCCCTGTTCGTTTTTGACCGAGAGACGTGACCGCACAGTTGGCCCGGTTACGTGAATACCCCGCAGTTCGATGATATGTGTGTGAAGTCTGTAGGCAAGCCGAAATCTTCCATGTTTTCTTTTTTTTTTTTAAATGTACAGTATATTTGTGCTTGCTTCGGGGCCGTAGATCCCAGCTACGTGTTTTGTCAAGTCTTGGTCGTGAGCGTGCGGCGTGCATCCAGGCGCGTGCGGAGCTCACTAAATTCTCGGGCGGCGCTTGCGTTCCCCCATCAGCACTCTCCATCGCCCTGCTCCTTGTCTGTGTTGTGTTCCTGTTCGTCTGTGTAAAAATGTGGGGGTGGGGGGAGGGAGGTGTGCATGTAGAGGTATTGGATACTACATGTTGAATTGTTTGATTCAGGGCAGGGTTATGTTATTGCACAATTTTGATGTGTATATGTCGTATGGTTATGCTTATGAGCATAAATTTTGATAATCATTAGTGAGACAGTTAATTAGCGAATGTTGTGCATTGTAGATGCTGTGAGTTTTGATACAAGAATTTTGCTGAATCACGGAACTGGCGTAGGCTTTCAGCCTGTCTGTGATTTCTGGGTTAACCTCAGAGTTGTGTGAACAAATATTGATACCACATGCTCGCGCATTTGTTTTTTCTTTTGTGTATAGTGATTTGTCAACCTGTAATCCTTCCTCCGGAAATGAGGAAAAAAAGAGGAATTAGAGAGGTGGAGTCTGGATATCATTTCCCCGTAATTGTTTCCTTTTGATTGATTTCAGTCCCTTTGTAAGCAGAGGAGGAGGGGTTTGGGGCTGATAGTAGAATTTATTAGGAGAAAGGAAAAAAACACAATCAACACATAGGAAATTAGGGTTCTTCCCTGTAAAGCAGCAAGTTAACAGGGAGGGAGGGGGTTTGACAGTGCTTACCTCTCTTAGTATAGTCACATAAGACACCCCGCACAGCTCCATATTCGGGAACTATATACAGACCATGATTGGCTTGCAGAGTTTGTTTCATCACCTTCTCTTTGGTGCTTCGTCCCACCTTTTGGTCACCTGCCCATTTCCCCCCCCACCTTCCTACGTCTTCCACCTTCTCTGCACCTTCCTGCCCTGGGAGCGCTGGGCTGCTGACGTCATCCCCGGCCGAGATGAGAGAGCCCCCACCGGGTGCCTGCACGAGGCCTCGCCAGCCACGGAGATCGCCGTCAGCTGGAGGGCTCCCGCTGGATCCCCGGACCGTGAATCCCCGTCGGCGTGGCTTCTGCGGCGCTGCAAGGACTCTGGTCCTCTGCTCCCATGGTGAGTCCCTTTCGTGTTGTCTTGTGATTGTTGCTGGAGAGAGTGTGGCCCGTCTCTATAGGCACTTTTTTCCGACTTTCATTTTTTCTCCCCCTCCACTTTTCCTTCTGTCTTTCTTTTATTCTTCTGTATGGCCCTTCCCACAGAGTGTGATTGATTTTGTGGTTGGTGCTTGTCCATATGTAATAAAGTTTTGTTAAGTTGTTTACCTTTCCCTCCTTGTGTTTGTCTATGAGTGTGTGGCGATCCGCGGATCCGCCTGGCCCCTCTCTTGAACCCTGTCATTTGTGACAATTTTGGTGGAGATGCCGGGGAGGGGCAGATAATTCCGCTGTTGCCTCACATTGCTGACTGACATGGGGAGAGCTCTCTGTCTATCTTTCTGTTAATCTAGCTGCGGGAGGTTGGTTGGGTTGGGCCCTAGAGTGGAAGGGGGCCTACTCAGGAGCGTTCGGCACCTGGAGTGTTGGTGGGGTAGGGGGAGTGCCTGCCCGTGACAGCTCCGCACTCGTCCGCCGCCTTGCGTTCCGCCGGATTACGTAGTTTCTGTTAGTTGCGTTGTTCTTTTCCGTCCATGCCGTGTATACCACTTTCCGTCTATTATTAGTGTAAGTAGGTAGTTGGTTCTGTTTTGGTGTACGGGGTGGTCTTGATTCGGGGGACTAGTGCATAGGTTTCCCTTTCAGCTCGCCGATACCAGCGCTTGTGTCGGTTGGTCGACACAGTTGGCAGATTTGGCTGTACCCCGGACAACTTTAAAAGTATGAAGGTGAGCTAGGTAGGAGACTGGTGTCCCTCTTCTTTGACCATCCCATTGGTTATCGCGGTCAGTGTAGGGCGTTCGGTCGTCTGCGTCGCGATTCCATAGTAGTTTTGTTTAGGAAACTTATGTGATATTGTGTATTGGTTGGTTGGTACACTAGGAGACAGGGTTCTTTGAATAATCAGTAACCGGGCTATCCTGTATTGCTTAGGCTGTCTCTTGCTGTCTCGATTACACTCGCCTATAATAGTTTATCCATATTGTTAGTTCGTGGATGTTAGGGAACTTCACTTTCTTTAGCCCACACTAGGTAGTGTGTGTGCACCAGTATGGATGTCTGTTAGGGCAATAAAAAGATCTATGTATGTATTGTGAGTGCGTGAGATCTGTGAGTTGGTTGGCTTTGCCAGGCAGGATCTTTCACAGTAAGGTGTAAGTAGGGGCCTGGTCGTCGGCCAGTGTTCCCATTCTACCCTGGGTGTGCGCGACCTCCCTTACCTTGTTTACGGTAAGGCCGCTGCCGTGTTTGTCAAGTCATAGGACGTGCGTTTCCCTAACTGTCCCAAAGGTTTTGCCGCCCTCTCCTGGGGAGTTAATCTGGCTCTAGCCCTGGGTACAGGCCTAGCGCCTCCCTTGGGGGGGAAACTGGCCCTGGCACAAAACAGGATCCCCCCTCCCTTCCTGGGGAGTTAATCTGGCACCGGCCCCAGAACAGGCCCTCTGGAGAATTAAACTGGACCTGTCCCAGAACACACCCCCCTCCAGGGGACTTAATCTGGCACCGCCATGGAACACCCCCCCCCCCCCCCCCCCCCCCCCCTCTCAGGGGAGTAAATCTGGCCCCGCCATGGAGAGTTAAAGTAGTAGAAAAACAGTCCCAGAACAGCCCCCTCCCCCCTCCCCCTCCTGGCACTGGCCCAAAACAGTCCCCCTAGAGTTAAATTGGACATGGCCTAGAACACAGCCCCTCCCCCCCCCCCCCCGACCTCTCCTGGGGAGTTAATCTGCTCCAACCTGGTACAGGCCTCCCTTGGGGGTAAAAACTGGCTCTGGCACAAAACAGGATCCCCCCCCCCCCCTTCCTGGGGAGTTAAACCTGGCACCAGCCCCAGAACGCCCCTCTGGAGAGTTAAACTGGACCTGTCCAAGAACAGCCCCCCTCCACGGGAGTTAATCTGGCACCGTCATGGAACAGCCCCCCCCCCTTCCCCCTTCCCCCTCTGGAGAGTTAAACTAGACAAGCCCAGAACAGCCCCTCCCCCTCGTTGGGAGTTAATCTAGCACCGGCCCTAAACAGCCCCCCCCCCCCCCCCCCCCCCCCGGAGCATTTAACTGGACCTGGCCTGGAGCAGCCCCCATCCCTCTCCTTGAGAGTTAAACTGGCCCTGGCACACAACAACCCCCCCCCCCCTCCTGGGGAGTTAATCTGGCACCAGCCCAGAACAGCCCCTCTGGAGAGTTAAACTGCACCTGTCCCAGAACAGCCCCCCTCCTGGGGAGTTAATCTGGCACTGGCCCAAAACAGCCCCCCCCCCATCCCCCCCCCCATCCTAGAGAGTTAAAACTGGACGTGACCTAGAACAGCCCCCCGCCCTCCCCCTCTCGTGGGAGTTAATCTGGCTCCAGCCTGGTACAGGCCCTCATGAAGAGTTAAACTGGCCCTGGCACAAAACAGTCCCCCCCCCCCCCCTCTACTAGGGAGTTAATCTGGCACCAGCCCCAGAACAGCCCCTCGGGAGAGTTAAACTGCACCAGTCCCAGAACAGCCCCCCTCCAGGGGAGTTAATCTGACAGTCATGGAACAGCCCCCCTCCCTCCCCCCCTGGAGAGTTAAACTAGACAAGTCCCAGAACAGCCCCCTCCTCCTCCTGGGGAGTTAATCTGGCACTGGCCCAAACAACCCCCCCTAGAGTGTTAAAACTGGACCTGGCCAAGAGCAGCCCCCCCCCCCCCTCTCCTGGGGAGTTAATCTGGCTCCAGCCTGATACAGGCCTCCCTGGAGAGTAGAAAACTGACCCTGGCACGAAACAGCCTCCCTCCCTCTCCTGGGGAGTTAATCTGGCACCAGCTCAGAACAGCCCCTCTGGAGAATTAAACTGCACCTGTCCTAGAACAGTTCCCCCCCCCCCCCCCTCCAGGGGAGTTAATCTGACACCGTCATGGAACTGCACCTGTCCCAGAAAGCCCCCCCCCCCCTCCCCATCTCCAGGGAGTTAATATGGCACCGTCATGGAACAGCCTCCTGGAGAGTTAAACTAGACAAGGCCCAGAACAGCCCTCCATCTTGGGGAGTTATTCTGGCACTAGACCAGAACAGCCCTACTGAAGCGTTAAACTGAACCCAATCTAGAACATCCCACCCCCATCCTGGAGAGTAAATCTGGCACCAGCCCAGAACAGCCCCCCTGGTGAGTTAAACTGGATCTGACCCAGAACAGCCCCCCTACTGGAGAGTTTATCTGGCTCCAGCCCAGAACAGCCTCCTGGAGAGTAAAACTGACCATGGCCCAGAACAAACCTCCTCCTGGGGAGTTAATATTGCAACAGCCTAGAATATTTCCCCCTGGAAAGTTAAAACTGAATCTGGCTCAGAACAGCCCCCCCCCACCCCCCCCCCCCCCCCCAGCCCCCCCCCCCCCCCCCCCCCCCCCCCGTTTAAACTGGACCTGCACCAAAACAGCTCCCTAGAAAGTTAATCTGGATCCGGCCAAAACAGCCCCCCTCCTGGGCAGTGAATCTGGCTAGCCCAAACATCCCCCTAGAGAGGTAAACTGGACCTATCCCAAAACAGCCCCCCACCAGAGGAGTAAATCTGGCACCAGTCCAGAACAGCCCCCCTGGAGAGTTAAACTGGACCTGCCCTAAAACAGCCCCACACCTGGGGAGTTAATCTGGCACCAGCCCAGAACAGCCCTCCTGGAGTGTTAGCTTGCCCCGGTGTAACACCTCAAAAGTACTCCCCGCCCAGAAGTACTCCCGGGGAGTACTTCTGGGCCCCGCGCGCCAGAATGACTGACCCGGGACTACTTAAGGGACAGTACCTCCGCTTGGTCCCAGAAGTACTGCCCCCCTATTGACAACTTTGCAAATAGATGTTTGTTTTATGTAACTGTCTTATAACCATGATTCCTTTAGACAGGGGAGTACTTATGGTACCAGTCCTAAACTGACCCCCGATCCCCCCCCCCCCCCCCCCCCCCCCCCCCGCACCAGAATGACTCCCGGGAGTACGTCTGGGCCCAGCCCAAATGTACTCCCGGAAGTAACTTTGGCAGGGCTCCAGATGTACTCCCCTAAAGTTGATTCAGAGAATATTTCATTGTTGATTCAGATAGAATGTCGATGTATGAGTTTATGTCCATGTATGAGTTTCTAACCAGTAACAAACCTGAATACATTAATAATGACATATGCAACGTGGCGGGGGGTGGGTAGGGGGTGGGTGGGGGTTACTTCTGTGACCGGCCCAGAAGTTCTCGCCCTAAAGTTGAGTCAGTCTATATGCCAATGCTGATTTAGATACAATGTCCGTGTGTGAGCTTGTGACCAGTAAAAAAAAAAAACTAACCTGAAGCACATTAATAAAGGAGATATGCGTGGGGAGTGGAGGGTACTTCTGGGACCATCCCAGTACTCCCCCTAAAGTTGATTCAGACTCGTTTTTTAATGTTGATTCAGGTAGAATGTCCATGTATGAGTTTTATAACCAGTAAATAACAACCCTGAAAACATTAATAAAGGAAACATGTAAAGGGGGGTACTTCTGGGACCGGCCCAGAAGTACTCCCCCTAAAGTTGATTCAGACTCCTTTTCAATGTTGATTCAGATAGAATGTCCATGTGTGAGTTTATGACCAGTAAATAACAACCCCTGAATACATTGACATTGTATCTAAATCAGCATTGGCATATAGACTGACTCAACTTTAGGGTGAGAAGATTCTTTTCAATGTCATAGAGAGTAAATGTCCCACCCCCTACCCACCCCCGCCACGTTGCATATGTCAAAAGGAGATATGCGAGGGGGGTACTTCTGGGACCAGCCCAGAAGTACTCCCCATCAAGTTGATTCAGACTATATTTCAGTGTTGATTCAGATAGAATGTGCATGTATGACTTTATGACTAATATATAACCCTCAACACCTTAACGGAGATATGCCGGGGGGGGGGGGGGGGGGGGGGGGGGGATACTTCTGGGACCGGCCCAAATGACTCCCGGGAGTACTTATGAAAACAGGGGGTCCATTTTTTACCCGACCCAGATGTACTCTGGGGAGTCATTCAGGGGCGGCCCCAGTAGTACCCCCCTGGGAGCACTTCTTGACGGTGAGCACTTCGGGGTTGTTATATCGTAAACCGCTGTTTTGTCGCACATCCGTCGTTTTGTCACACAGAGACAAAATGGTGGACCTTCAACCGCTGTTTTTGTCGCTATCCCCCATCCGTTTTAGTCGCATGTGTGACAAAACGGTATGGTGCGATAAAACGGCGGTCTACAGGGGGTGCTGTTCTGGACCAGGTCCAGTTTAACTT